>JZKD02S2418407.1:240134-253755 GCA_000966675.3 Picea glauca | reverse complement strand
TATTATTTATGAGCTTCTGAGAAATTCTTTTACAACATATTCATCTTCATATATTTACACAAACTTATCTGGACATTCCTGTAGCTTTGCTCCTCGATTTCTGAACCAGAAATCCATACAACTGTACGGCTGTCCCAGTAATTAATGCTGTACGGACTGTCTCAAAATTCATGCCAAAACTCTGCTAAGACTCAATTTCTGTGCCACTAAATGCTGTTCGGCAGCCTTGGAATGCATGCCAATACTCCCAGAAATTGCAGCTGCTATCTCTTTTCTTTAGCTCGACCTCTCTCTTGCTCTCTCTTGTTCTCTCAACAACAATGCTTGAACTCCTCTTGTTCTCTCAACAAGAATGCTTCAACTTCCCTTTCTCTTGGCATCTCACCAAGAGCCTCTTGGCATCTCACCAAGATTTCTCGAACTACCCAAGAATGGGTGCGCCCTCTTGCCCAAGTCAACCTCATGAGGGAAGGTGAGGGGTTTTCTAATCTAACGGTTGATATTAGATCAGATGGGTGGCTGAGATTTGGTGTCTCTTCACTCACCCTCACTTTAATCATAAATTCACCTTTTAATTTGCATCTCACAAATTAAATGACTAGGACCCACATTCGGCAATTTCTCCTCCTTAGGCGCCTAGGGAAGAGAAACACTTGCCTTGGTACTTTATTTTAATTAAAAATTTAACAAGACATTGACTGTTGACATCAATGAAAATACATCAATGACACTATGTCCAACAATCTCCCCCTTTGTCATTGATGGAAAATAAAAAACTTCATACACAATATCCCCTTGTGATGATGCTTCTCTCCTTTGAAGTTACTCTTCCCCTTTGACATCAATGACAAATGGTTTCTCCTCCTATGATTTGTCTGTCTAGATGCTTCTGATCAGAGTCTTGACCATTGGTAACTTCTCCTGCAATCACACTTTTCTTGTCACAACTGAATGACTCGTTCTGAAGTTGATTGTTGTCTCCCCTTGAATAGGTGCCGACTAATGCATTATTTTCTTGAGGGATTTAGGTTGGAAGAGGGATTACTCCCAATTTTTTCCTGAGATATTCAAATACATCTCTTCTTAAGGGTTTTTTGAAAATATTTGCCACCTGTTCTTGTGTTGGAACATATTCCAATTTAATGTTCTTATTTTTAGTCTGATCTCTTAGATAGTGGTATTTTATTGGAATGTGTTTTGATTTTGAGTGTTGAACAGGGTTCTTGGAGAGACTTATCACGCTTGTATTATCACAGTGGATAGTATTAGATTCTTCAAATACTATTTTGATGTCTTGTAAGGTTTGTTTCATCCATTCCACTTGTGTTCAACATTTTGATGCTGCAATATACCCAACTTCAATGCTAGACAATGAAATTGAGGACTGTTTCTTGCTTATCCAAGCTACCAGTGATTCTCCCAAAAAGAATGCTCCTCCACTTGTACTTTTTCTTTCATCTACACTACCTGCCCAATCAACATCTGAATAGGCTTTTAAAGTGAATGAATCCTTGCTAGGGTATCACAAACCAAGATCTATAGTTCCTTTCAAATACCTAAAGATTCTTTTTACAACTTGAACATGGCTCTCCTTTGGTGCTGCTTGGAATCTAGCCACCATCCCAACAATTTGCTTGACATCAGGTCTGGAAGATGTTACATAGAGCAAACTCCCAATCATTGATCTATAGTGTTTTGGATCTACAGCTTTGGACTCATCATCCTTGCTTAGTTTGCATCCAACTGTCATAGGTGTACTAACAGGTTTGCAATATTCTAACTGGAATTCTAGCTGGAATATATTAAGCATACATTTAACATACTTAGACTGGTGGATAAAGACTCCTCTTTTGGACTGTATTATTTGTAATCCAAGAAAGAAATTTAGTTCGCCAAGCAAAGACATTTCAAATTCTTGCTGCATTATCCTAGAAAAGTCCTTACTCATTTTTTCATCATCACTACCAAATATAATATCATCAACATATACTTCCACAATAATCATGTTATTACCATCAATTTTACAGAAAAGATTGTTGTCTATTGATCCCCTTTTGAGGCCTTGTTTTTGTAAGTAATAATCTAGCCTTGCATACCATGCTCTGGGTGCTTGTTTTAGCCCATAGAGTGATTTCTTTAATTTACAGACATAGTCTCCTTTGTTAATTAATTGAAACCTTTTTGGTTTCTCAATATAGACTTCCTCTTCTAAGTTTCCGTTGAGAAATGTTGACTTGACATCCATTTGGTACACTTTAAATTTTCTGTAGCTGGAGAAAGCTAGGAACATCCTAATTGCCTCCAATCTAGCCACAGGTGCAAAGGTTTATTCATATTCTACTCCTTCAACCTGAGAATACCCTTTACAAACCAATCTGGCTTTGTTCCTGATTACTTTCCTATTCTCATTAATTTTGTTTTTATACACCCATTTAGTTCCAATGACAATTTTGTTTTTTGGTCTTGGAACTAGTTCCCAAGTTTGGTTTTTTTCAATTTGGTCCAATTCTTCATTCATAGCTTTGACCCAATTCTCATCTATACATGAATCATTGATTGAGATGGGTTCAATATGTGACAAAAATGCCATTTCTGTTTGATACAGTAGTTGTCTTCTTGTGTGCACTCCATCATTCATATCTCCAATAATCAGTTCTTCAGGATGATTTTTTGAGTCATTATTGAGGGTGTCTTTGTGTCTCTTCTTGAGAATTCCTCTCTTATATCTTCTTGAATATATTCTTCATATTCACTCGTATGAATATCATCATCTTCCCTTTATTTATTCTATCCACTTCTTCTACTTGTGTGCCAATTGTCTCATCATCATCTTCATCTTCACTTTCAAGTATAGTCTCTTGATTTTTGATCCTTAACATTTTTAGGTCATCCACCTTGACATCTGCACTCTCAACAATATTATGTGATCTAATATTGTAGCATCTGTATGCTTTCTTGTTAGAAGTGTATCCAAGAAAAATACCTTCATCAGATCTGACATCAAATTTTCCAATATTCTCATCAAGTCTTTTGATGTAGAATTTACTTCCAAAGACCTTGAAGTATTTTACGGATGGAGCTCTTCCAAACCATAGTTCATAAGGAGTCTTATCACTATTAACCTTGAGCTGACTTCAATTGAATATGTATACTGTTGCGCTTACAACTTCCCTCCAATATCCACCAGACAATTTTTCTTCATTGAGCATAGTCCTTGCAGCCTCCTGAACTGTTCTATTCTTTCTCTCAGCAATCCCGTTTTGCTGAGGTGTTCTAGTAGCAGAGAATTGTATTTTTATTCCATGGGTTTCACAGAAGAGATCAAAATCTTTGAGGTGAACTCACCACCATTGTCTGATCTAAGACATTTGATTTTGTCTCCTTTTCATTTTTAACAAGGGTTTTAAAGGCTTTGAATTTGTTAAGTGCTTCTGTTTTTTTTTAGAAAACATATCCAACCCATTCTAGTAAAATCATCATTGAACAACATAAAGTAAGACTCTCCTTACAAAATATTGGTCATTGTGGGTCCAAACAGGTCAGTGTGAACAAGCTCTAAAGGTTTTGAGGTTGTGTATTCTTTTTCTTTGAATCTTATTCTAGTTTTCTTCCCTAGTTGATAGTGTCTACACATAGTATTTGAGAGATTTATGATCTTTGGAAAGTTTCTTACTGCACCAAGATTGCTGACTTTTACTATATTTTCAAAGTTAATGTGCCCCAACCTTCTATGCCATAGCCAAATTTCATCTACTAGATTTATATGACATTCCTCATTCAATTTTTCATCTAGTATATATACATTTTCGAGAGTTCTAGGAGCAGTACCAACTAATTTTTTTGTGTCTTCTCTCCTAATATCACATTTATGGGAATCAAAGATGCAGAAATTCCCCTGGTCACAGGTTTGGCTGGCACTTAATAGACCAGGTTTCAATTTTTCAACAAACAACACATTTTTGGCTTTGTCCTTTCCCAAACTCAAAATGCCTTTCCCAAGTATGTTACTTGAAGCATTGTCACCAAATGTAACTTTACCCTTTTGTTTATTTAAGTCTAAAAACTTGTACTTGTTACTTGTCATATGTTTTGAGCACCCATTGTCAACATACCAAAGGTCTTCTTTATATTGGGATTTTAAGGCAATAAGACATTCATTTTTTTTTATGTTTTTTCTCTCCAAAGTTTCTTTTTCTCTCTAATGAACTTTGGTTGTTATGAAACTTCCATTAATTTGAAATCAATGGCCTTATGTCCATAGTTATGACATCTGAAGCATTCCAGGTCCCCTTCTTGGAGAGGTGCAAAGGATTTATAGTTTCTTCTTTTAACTCGATTTACCACTTGTTTATTTTTAAGGTTATAGTTCTTAACCTTTAGATCTTTTCTTCTATATGTTCTAGAATTCATAGCTTTGTGTATGACATTAGAGCATGCAGAGCAATAACCAAAAAAAATGTGAGGATACCTGTTTTGATAAACCTTCTTTGGTATTGTCTTGTTTTCCTTCTTGATGGGTGGAAGTAGTCCTCTGGAGTTTTGGTCATTATATGTCTTCTCTTCATTTTTCTTTGTAAATGTACCGAGGAGAGCATTTGCATAAGATTTTGAGTTGACTTGGCCTTTTTCTTGAGAATAACCTATTCCATTTTTATTATCCAAATCCCTTTGTGTGGTAATAATCTTATACAATATTTTAGAGCTATTCTCATATATTGTTTGAATGAGTTTTGTATCCAGTTCTTTTCTTAGGTGAATCATTTCTGCCTCCATCTTTTCCCAGGTTAATTGTTTTTCTTTAAGAGAATTTTATAGTCTTTCTTCGATTCTATTTGATTCTAGGATTTGGTTTTTTAGGTTGCTCATGAGTTTATCCATCTCCTCTTATTTACGTTCATGTTTTTCTTTTTGTTCAACTACAAAACTTTTCAGTTGTCTATATCTGGTTTTGTATTTTCTTAATTCATCCAAGGCACTGATAAGTTCTTCTTCCATATTAACTTCTGCTTCATCTTCAAAATATTTCTCATGTTTAATGTCTTCTATATCATTAGACTCTTCAATACCCATAAAAAGGACTTCATCATCATCACTGTCACTATACTCTGATGAACTGTTGTTTTCTTCTTTTGAGTAAAAGTTTTTTTTTTCTTTGTAATTTTTTTTCTTATAGTTGGGTTTTTCCTTTTTCTTGTACTGTTTGGTTTTGTTTTATTCATATTTAGGGTCCTCCTTAGGATGGGGACACTTGGCTAAAAAATGGACAACCTTGCCACAGTTAAAACATTTTAAAGGAAGCTTGCCTTTGTACCTCCCTGATCCTTTCTGAAGTTTTTTAATGAAGTTTTCTTCTTCCACATCAGATTCTTCATCATGATTGGATTGAAGTTTATGCTTCTAATATTTTGTTTTCTTGAGTATCTTGAAGATTTCCTCTCCTTGTGAGTGATTTTCATGACCTAATATTAACTCATAGGCTGTGAGGATTCCATATAATTCATCCATGGTGAGTTTATCTAGATTATCTCGATCTTCAAGAGCAAACACTTTAGGATTGTATAGAATAGGTAGTGTTCTTAGAATTTTTCCAACTAGCTCATTGTATGATACTTCTACTCCTAATCCTCTGATTGAATTAATAATATTATCATCTCTTTCGAAGTACTCATAGATATTTTCCTCATCTTTCATTTTTAGGCCCTCATATTGTACTTTGAGAGTCTAGAGTTTGGTCCTCTTAATATTGGTATCTCCTGCGTATATAGTTTCCAATTTATTCCATAGTTGGTTTGCATTATTATAGTTTAGTACCTCAGCAAGGATTTTATTACTTAGTCCAACTTGTAATGTGTTTAAGGCTTTTGCATGTTCCCAAATTTTTTTCTTGTCTTCTGCTTCTATGGGCATGGCTTTTGGAACATCATATCCATTTTCAACTAATGTCCATAATTACACTACAATGGACATTAGATATATTTTCATTCTAACACTCCAGAAGACATAGTATTCACTATTAAATAGGGGGATTTTTGATGAAATATTCAACTGCTGATCCATTCTGATGTATATTCATCTTCAAGTGATTTAAACCTTTTGTGAAGAAACCTGGCTCTGATACAAATTGAAGGATAAGATCCTATCACTGAGAGGTGGGGGTGAATCAGTGACAAAATAATTTTATCAATTTTATTTTATTATGCAAACAAAATTTTGACACAATATTTATCGTGGAACCCAAATGGGAAAAACCACAAACGCTTTTCTATTAACTGCAATTTTTTTTTTACATGTTACATAGAAGGAATATATTATTCCTTTTCGATCAACACCAACTGATCAAGATGCACCCACACCCTTGTTCACCAACACCAACTGGTAGGAGGCTACAACCCCTCGTTTAGTCAGCTACAACTGACAAGGAAGCACCAACTCCCTCTGTAGGCACCAACCTGCCCTTGCACAAACCAACCACCCTTGATTTTTTGAATCTGGACAAACTTCTGTATCAATTATTTTACTGTATCTCTCTCTGCTTCTCTGATTTAATATATTCACTGATTCAGACTTTAGAGATGCATTTCTTCTCAACACTCTTCCTTCGTTTATATTTTCTTCAAAATGGTGTGAGAGTGATACACTGTGTCCCTTGGTTTTGAACCATCACACCTCTTTGTTTAACTTAACCATAACCACGGATTATTATTTTTACTGTGAAGGATTTTCGTAAATTGATCACATATGGATCAATTTCATCCTTTAAACTGGATCCCGAATCTCTGTTATTTTCACAGAAACTGAATTCTATGGAGGTGCTTCCTTCAAACCATTACATGTGATAGAGCGTTACAGAACCACGGGCTTACCAATTACTGTGACGTATTATATTTTCATTTAAATATATTATATCATATGACCAACGTCGATGACCAGACACTAGGCCAAACAAGCGCTTGAGCGCTTATCAATTTTAACGATCACGATTCAATCTTCTGATGAGATGAATGGCTGACGAAACTTCGCCCTTCAGAACTTCGGGTTTTCAACTTTTCAAAAATTTGAATCAGATCGGATGGTTTATTTCACAGAAACAAATCAATGGTCAAATTTGATCCTTACACTCATCCTTTCATTGCTTAATCTGACGACTGGGACTTAATCTAGCATTGAGATGGATGGCTACCATTTACTTTGGGACTTTGCTTATTTCAACTTACGCTATCCTTCCACTATATTATGATCAACGATTGAAAATACACCCAAAGTGATATTTCAGATTGGACGACTCGTGTCCACTTCAAAACTTTGACATTTGGGACTTCGGGACTTTGGGAAAGTGCTGGTGGTGAAACTCCTGAAGTAAAATTCCTAGAGTGACGTGACTTACTTATGCCACTTGATGACATGGAATGAGCCAAGTAGCTGCCACATGTCACTCAGATTTGTGATTTACATGTACCTGAAATGTCAATTTCATCTTGACACTTGTAATTATTTGACTATGCCACATGTCCTTGCCGACGTGGTCTGCTGACGTGGTTTGTCATATGTCCTTGCTAACATGGTCTGCTAACGTAGATCTCTCACACGTCCTTGATGATGTGGTTTTCTAACGTGGTCTACCACATGTCCTCTTGAATCGAATGATTAAGGCTTACTTCGGATGATCCAGTGGTCGAGAATTTATTTCGGCTCTTCGGATCTTCGGGCTTCGATAATTTCAAATATTAAACTGAATTCTTGAATTGATATTTTTAGGGAGCGTAACCTCCTCACATCTTTAGACCCGAAGTGAATGATGTTTGTTTGATCAGGATCTTAGATCAACAACTTGATCTGTCTGCGATGCAACTTTGCCTTGGATTAAATCCAACGACTCTTCGTGTTTTCTTATCTATCCTTCCTTTTAGTTCGATCCGACGGCTAATGGACATTCAAGTGATAAATATCTCAGATCTCAGTCCTTTCTTATCCTGTCCTTCCACTTAAGTTGATTTGATGGATGATAGATATTTGGGTGATCGAGATCTCAGATCTCAGCCCTTTCTTATACCGTCCTTCCACTAAAAAGTGATCCAACGACTGACGAGTATTCAGATAATAGAATTCTCAACTGTTTTTCCCTGCTTATCCTATCCTTCCACTTAAAGTGATCCAATGACCGTGAGGACACTCAAAGCAGATCAACAATCAAGGATGGTTGTGGAACCACAGCTTGCGAGTGATTGAACTCGTCACCAAAACTCTACAATTTGAAGTTGTGAGATGTTTGGTGAGTCAACCACAATCGTTGATCTTCGAGGCTATAAGATATGATGGTCCTGACTAATTGCGGGATTGGTAATAGAACGATATTTAATTCTCCTTTCGATCTCCGTAATCTATCCTTGTCGTTGATCTGATGATTATGCATCTGATGGTCACAACTTAATCCGACTTAATCTGATCATTTTTTAGATCAACCACAATCATCGATATTCGAAGCTATAACATCAGATGGTCCTGAGTAATTGTGGTATTGGAAATAGCGAGTTGTTTAATTCTCCTTTTTCTCTCTGCAATTCATCCCTACCATTGATCTGGAAATTGTGCATAAATGGTCTTGAATTGATCTGATCGTTGACTAATCCTCCAACGATTCTTCTGAGATTCATCGTGCCATTTCTTCTGAGATTTGATCTTCATTCGCTAACCCTCTTGATCTTGTATCTCATCTTATCATCACATCAAAGACATCGACTGTTGACATCAATGAAAATACATTAATGACACTATGTCCAATAATCATGGTCAACTAGAATCTAAGAAAACTATTGAAGATGCATCTTCAAGAAGACCATCTGTGTTCAAGCCACAAAGAAAATTCAATCATGATCGTGATCAGTCAAGGCAGAAATTCAAAAGGACTACACCACAAATAAGATCATTCACTCCCAGGTATGCAAGTTTATTTTATGGTCATTGTTTTTATTATGCTAATTTTGGACATAAGGTTGCAGATTGCAGGGATTATAAAAGAAATGTTCAAGCAAGAAGTGCCTATGTGGCCGCACGTAACATTGAGTGTTACAAATGTCATAACTATGGACACATATTTAGTGATGGTAGAAGCATGATCGATAATTCCATTAAAGAGAACAATGATATCAGATATAATAAAGTATGGATAAGAAAATAGGAAGAACAATTGAACAAAGACCAGGTACTAGAGATCACAAGATTGACAATAAAACGAGATGAAGAAAATTCTATAGAGAAAAAGAAAGATGTCAGATACATAAAGGTTTGGAAAATAACTGAAATAAAGGAAGGACAGGTAAATAAGGAACAGGTTCAAGTTATTGTACTTTCATGCATTGTAGTGAAATATGAATCCATTGAAAGAAAGAAAGAAGTCAGAGATCAGAGAGATAATGAATCAACCAATGGAGATGATGATGAATCTACCAATGAAGATGATGATGAATACACATCAGAGCAATAATTGTTCTGAGCCATCTGGCTTAGAGACTCCCAGGTAATATGAATATTAGACAGGGGGAGTCTATACGATAGCTGTGACAGACCAAAGAACCATCCTTCAAGCAACTTGCAGAGTTTGAGAAGACAGATTCAGAGAAGTCAGTTAGCAGAAGTACAATTTGATAGATTAATCAAGACTTCATGATAGTATCGTGATAAATGGGTCAACATTATGGACAATTGCACAAGTAGAGTCTTGGACAATATGGATAGAGATGGATTCGTAAGAACACTTAGAAGGTTTGGACAGATAAATGATAGTGGACGAGAGCATGGATTCATAGATTGGTTCAGAGACAAATTAACATTATCATAATGAATGATAATTACATAGGAAATGGCTCGAACAATGCTAATGGATTCCAAATTGATAGATATTTTTTGGGCACATATAGTGCATACAATAGTTCACATTCAAAACAGAGTAATGCTCAGAAACAATAATGACAAAACTCCCTACGAACTATGGAAATGAAGTGTAGACAACAACCTCTACATTAAGGTAACTCAAGGTAGTATTTTATTAATTGAAATTTATGTTGATGATATTATTTTGGAAGTACTAATGACAGGTTAAGCCATAAATTTGCAAAGGATATGTATATTGAATTTGAAATGTCATTACTTGGAGAACTATCCTTCTTTTTTGGTCTTCATATACATCAAAGCAATCAAGGAATTTTTATTTCTCAAACTAAGTATATCAGATAAATGCTAAATAGGTTCAGAATGGAAGATTGCAAACCAGTTACCACTCCTATGAAAACCCATTGCAAGTTGAGAAAATATGATGATTCAAAGTCTACAAACCAAAGGCAATACATGTCAATGATTGATATCTTGCTATATGTGACAACATCCAGACCCGATGTAATGCAGGCAGTTGGACAAGTGACACGATTTCAAGCAACACCAAAGGAATCACATATATTAACAATGAAGAGGATTTTCAGATATCTCAAAGGAACACAAGAGTTTGGATTATGGTATCCAAAAGGAAAGGATCTATCACTTATTTCCTACACAGATGCAGATTGGGTAGGTTTCATTGATGACCAATGAGGCACCAATGGAACAACATTCTACTTGGGTGAGTTTTTAGTATCATGGTTAAGTAAGAAACACTCATCAATATCCTTATCTACAGCTGAGGCATAGTATATTACAACAGGAACATGTTGTACATAGGTTCTATGGATGAAACAAACTTTGACAGATATATAGGTTGAGTATGATGAGCCCATCCCAATATATTGTGATAATACAAGCACCATTAGTATCTCAAAGAACCCATTGATGCACTCCAAGATGAAGAACATTCCAATAAAGTATCATTTTCTATGGGAACAGGTTGCAGAAAAGAAAATCAGAGTTGAATATGTGGGCACAAAATAACAAGTGGCATACATATTTACAAAACCGCTTCCATGGGAAGCCTTTGAGTATATTCGCCAGAGAATAGGAGTAATTTCTACCCCAAAATAAATGCTTTTGAATGCGTATCTTATACGTCTTATATTTACCGAGGAAGCACCATAAATAGGACAGTTCAGGTTGGAATATTAGTTTCAGGAAGAGGTCAGTAAGGGGGAGTATCCCCAAGGACAATTCATTTAGGGGGAGAAACCCCAGATGGAAAGATACCTTTGCCATTGATGACAAAGGGGGAGGGAAAATTCTTGGATAAAGAGCACATAGGCATGGTTCCAGGGGGAGAAATGGTCACAGGGGGAGCATCCCCAAAGGGAGATACCCTTTTCCATTGATGTCAAAGGGGGAGAGATAGAAACATTGATGAGGAGTATAAGCATGAATGTTATCATGACTAAGTGTTTCCATCAATGTTGGTGTTGCTATCAATGCCAAAGGGGGAGATTGTCAGACAATTGGAGAGTTGGTATGGATTGTTGGTTGTCATTGATATCAACCATTGGAGATTGATATTTTATATCGATGTCAACCCTTAGTGATTGATGTCAACCCTTGGAGAAAGTTCGATAGCGAATTCCGGTAGCACAAAGGTTTGGGTAATGGACCCAAGGTTGTTTCATGTATAATGGTATGAGTTTTAATATATTTGAAGTAAATATTATTCTATATGGATATTACATGTCATTCCATTTCCATTGGTATGTGGAATGTCACATAACTCCTCACGGTTAGAGAGTTATGGCCATGAGAAGTTGGAGAACCCAGGTTTGGGTAATGGAACCAAGTTTGTTTAATGGATAATAGTATGAGTTTTGATATATTTTCAAGAAAGACTATTATATATGGATAGTACGTGCCATTCCATATCTAGTGGTATGTGGAACTTCACATAACTCATGGTTAGAGAGTTATGGCCATGTGAAGTTGGAGAACCCTCATGAGTCATCTAGAAACCCCAAAAGGTCAAAGTAGTCAAAGTGGTTTAAGAGGTTTTTAGAAGGTAAATAATAAAGTAAAGTGATGAGTGTAATATAATTCAAAGTGAATAAAAAATAAATTATTTAAATAGTAATTTAATGGATAAATTACTAAGTTGACAAGTGGTTAGAAGTGGGTTAGCCCTAAAATAAGGAAAGTGGTTTAACATGGTTAAAAGGTAACCCCTTGAGGTAAAGTGAAGTGATGAGTGTACTATAAGTCAAAGTGGATATAAAATAAATTATTTAAATAATAAATTTAAGGGATAAATTACTAATTGGACAAGTGGTTAGAAGTTGGTTAACCCTAAAATAAGGAAAGTGGGTTAAGATGGTTAAAAGGTAACCCTTTGAGGAAGCTACATGAGAGTATAAATAAGAGGCAAGGCTCTCTCATTTTAAACACACTTGAGCATATTGAATATATACAGGTGACAGAGGTAACCAAAGGATATATAAGCCTAATTTCAAATAAAAGGTGAATTAAAGAAGGCCGAAATTCAAGGGAGGATAAATTCTTTTGATGATGCTTTCTAAGGTATGTTATTTACAAGTCATCTCCCCATTTTCGCAATAATTTTTTTTCTAGAATGTTTTAGACCATGAAATTGATAGGCCATTGATAAACCATATCCAAGTAGTTGTGGTACAAATTCCAGCTTGTGGGTCGTTGTAGTTTTGGAGTTACACTACGTGGAAAATAGGGTTTGTGGCTAGTCCTAAAACTAGTCTAAAACAGGTGTTTCGGGTAAAAACATCATAAATTATTCATAACAGATCCAAATTAAGTAAGAAAAATAGTTTTGGTTAGAGTACAGTCTGTATTATTCTGTGTAAAATTTTCATATCCATACAATAATTATTCCATGCGGGGCACTCTCTACAATTTCGCTCTCTAGAATAAGCCAAAATTCAACAAGGTATGCCATTTTTGCTATAAATCTTTTTTTGAGAGGTTCCAAGTAGTGACACCTAGAGGAATTGCATAAAACACATTGAATAAAATTGTGTATCATTTTCAAATATTTATTCAGTATAGGTACATAGCTATGATTATTTCAAGTTAGGGTTGTTGACTAATCTAAAACTAGTCATGTGAGACTAAAGAAAAGTTTCATGAAAATGCTAGTCTCTTGATGTTAAATTTAAGGAAGATTTGCAGGTATGTGATAATATACACTAGGTCTATTATAGATTTACAAATCATATTTGGATGATGAAATTGATGAGGGATTTTGGTTGAGGTACATGTTGGGTACATGGTTGAGACATGTAGTTGATGAGTTGGCACATACATGAGGTGTATAGTTGATGATGTTGGTACATATTGATGAGTCATAGTTGATGAGTAGTTGATACATGATTGGTACATACTTGGTACATGGTTGGAAGAAATTTTTCATGGTACACGTTGAGGTACAGGTTGGTACATGGTTAATGCACTTGTTTATGGTACAAGTTGATTACAGGTTGTTTTGTACAGGTTTGGTGCATGGTTGATGCACTTGTTCATTGATATGAAAATAGAAGGCTGAATTTTTATGCTATGCAAGCACCCTCTACTTCATTAAAAATAAACTTTACAAGACCTTGCTCCATGTGTTAAAATATGCAAGATGAATTATGTGTCAAGTTTATGCATCTTCTTTTAAATGTTCATGTGTGAGGAAATGTTCTTTTAAATGGTTAAATAT
>JZKD02S2418407.1:229505-240084 GCA_000966675.3 Picea glauca | reverse complement strand
TCTTCTTTTAAATGTTCATGTGTGAGGAAATGTTCTTTTAAATGGTTAAATATGTACTTTAAATAAATACACAACAACACAACTTGCAGCAAATAAACCATCAAACTCACAACAACAACAAGATGATAAAGGAGTTCACCCCTCTCTGGGCTACATTTCCTTGAGCCTCCATTAATGGACTTGGCTCTCTGGGATTAATTTGTCAAAAATTATTTTACAAGATGCTGCTCAACTCCAATGGAAATACAGACTATACCATTGGGTTCAGAATACATAAAAACCCCAAAATTGACTAATAAAACTCTGAAAAAGGATCATGGCTCATCCGGGCATGACCTCTTCTACATGTGGCCTTAAGCTTCCCTGAGCTTCTCTTTGGAAAAAACACTTGTAAAATTCCTCAAATGGATCTGAAACCTATCCCAAAGTGTTAAGAGCATAATAATTAGTCAAAAATGATTATTCAATCACATAAAACAAACATAGGCTCATTTGAGCAAGATCTCAAATAATGAGGGCTTCAAGCTCCCTAGAGCTTCCTGAAATTTCAATGGTTAAAAACATGCAAAAGAAGTCTTCAAATGGCTATGAAAAGAGTGCCAATGGATTCAGAACATCCAAAAACCCCTAGCTGGGCTTTTACGACACCTCATTTGGTAAAAAAATGAAGAAGATAGGCCTCCTGCCATTCTCTTCCTTCAAGCTTGTTGTCTCTGGTTCGCCAAAATGCACCTCCGTACGTTCAACCAAGAACACACTCCAAATTCCTGCTAAAACCTAGCACACATGCGCAACTACAAAACTGATCAAACTGTAGGATGGTTAGGGTGCGCCCAACCCCTAACCGCCAAGGCTGAGGTCACATGGGTAAGCACTCGAAACCATGGGCTAATCGTTTGTTAAAAACCAAAGTTACCCCCGCGCACGCCAAGGTTAAGGTCATATGGGTCGATACATAAGACCGTGGCTAACTCCATTTGAAATCCAAACTCACGCGCGCTCTCTGTGTATATAACGGTCATATGAATATATATGTGTGTGACCGGGGGCTGGGGCTAAACCCCAGCCTGGACCCCCGCCAAACGTACCATAGCGTAAACGTAAATATAATGAAAAAGGTTTAGTGTTAAGAAACATTTACATGGCGCGCCGGTTGGGAAGCCTATGGAAAATCGTTGGATATGCGTGGAGGTCACGGGGTCGAGTCCCGTGGACTCACCCATAATTTTAATCATAATCCAAATATAGTATAACTTAAATAAATTTAAAACTATTTGGTGTTAAGAAATATATGGCGGGCACGTTGGTTGGTGGTCTTTGCCAAAGCTTTGCCTACGGTGGGAGGTCAAGGATTTGACTCCTATGGACTCCATATTATTTTAAACAACTAACCACTTACAACGGTGCCATGTGGCAGCCCATGACTGGGCCACGTGGCACCGCATCATTCGTCCATTAAATGCCACGTGTTGCATTGCGATTCGACCACATATGCCAATAATTGAATGCCACATCACCAACTACCATGTCACTATACGAACTCTGCCACATCATCATACGACCTTTGCCACGTCAGCATCCGTACGAACTACACAGTCAGCACTCATTTTTTTTCATGTTTGGCGATTCGAACAGATCGCTATATCTCTCTCATCTGACATCTGTTTGAACCCAAATGAGTTGCGTTGGGTTCATGATGACGAGGGATACACTTTTGTTTGTTTTGAGATAATTCCAAGAACTTTAATTTTTGAGCTAAAATTTGACCCCTGGTCCAGATTTTGATCATTCATGGTACATGTTGAGGTACAGGTTGGTGCATGGTTGATGCACTTGTTTATGGTACAGTTTGATTACAGGTTGTTTGGTACAGGTTGTTGCACTTGTTTATGGTATAGGTTGACTACAAGTTGAGGTACATGTTGATTCATGTTTGATGCATGGTTCATGTTATTGGAATGGGCTGTTTGGTGCAGGTTGATTGGTACAATTTTACAGCAACATATCTCACAGTGATAGTGTGACAGTGGTTCCATCATTCTACTTCTACACCAGGGCGGCTGGAAGGGGCAAGGACAGGTGGTTGTTGCCATCTTCTGGTTGTAGCCGAAGAACATAGGGGTTGTAGCCTCCTTCTGATTGTAACCAGAGAATTGGGGAGTTGGATCTTCCCTCAGGTTGTAGCCTGATAAACTAGGGGGTTGGAGACTCCTTCTAGTTTCAGCTGGAAAATAAAGGAAGTTGGTGCTTCCAATGAATGTAATTCTTAAAGACATATAAGAAAAAACATTATGTGTTTTCTCCCGCTTTGGGTTTCCACGTAAAAACACTGGTGTATTGTGTATGTGTATGATTGCTCATGTGTTCATTGTTTATTTACTCTGCAACTATTGGATGATAATGCTACATTGATATACCACTTGCATATTGTGGTTAAAAAGGATTAAATTTCTCTATTATTGATTCAACCCCCCTCTCAGTCATCCAACAACAAGTTGGATGAAAAAGATGTGAAACCTTTAGTAGGTAGGAAGAAATACGAATTATTGTTTTAGCCTCCCTTTAATAGATATATGAAATGGTAGGTTAGTGGTCAAAGAGAGTGACCTCCTTGAGGACTTTAAATAATGTACCCTCAACATATTCAAAGAAGAAAATGTTTTTTCTAACAGCATAACTCTTTTGAGTCACTTCATAACTTAGTGAGTGCCAACGCTAAGGTTTGTCTAGAAGAAATAAATTTATTATGAGTCATGTATTTTATACTTGTTGGGATCACAAAGGCTAAGTATAGACTTGATTCCATTCCAATATATATTCTCCCACCATTGCCTAAGAATAAATATATCCCCCAATTTTTTACCTTGGGATTCTATATTATTGAAGTCTCCACATAAAAATCAATTTACCTCATTGTAGAATTCTACTAGTCTATCTGATAACATAGTATCCCTATCATTAGCATCACTAATGCATACAAATTAGTAAGGCCCAACTCCCCCATTGAGATTGGGGATCACCCACACAACTTGGTTAGAAGGGTAAATTCTCCGATCATTAATGTTGTAACATCCTCGTTTTTAATCCTCAGATTAATGATATGTAATGTAAATAAAATATATGTTCACGGGCCCGAATATGTAATATGTGAACATTGTATATCGAAAATAATAAAATAAATGTAATTTAGGTTGCAGATGGACACAAACGAAGTATTGGGGGATAAGTTTCCACAAGATAGAGGAAGGTCTAAGAAGAGGTTTAAGAGGGGGTCCAATGGGGGAAATATTCATATGTATTAATCCCAACCCACTTTTCTTAATTTTATTTTTGGGTATAAACCTTCTATTTTCTATTTGAGTGTTCCCAAATCCAATCATTAAACACATATAAGAGGGTTGGTGTTAGAAGTCACATACCATAGTTATGAGAGCATAAGGCCCAAGTACAATCAACATTTGGGAATGTGAGAGTCAACATGCATGGGAAAAAGGGGAAATTCATATGGGAGGAAAGAGAAATTTAAAAAAATATTTTTTGATGCAATTGAGTTAGCCTCAACCCTCTAATCCCTTCACTAAACCACTTCAGTTCACCGACCATCGAGCCATTAGGAATACTCATCCAACTATCCTCACGTAATCGTGAGTTTGGTCTTGTTTAACCAACCACTGGGACTACTCATTCAACTATCCTCATGTAAATCACGAGTCTAGTCTGGTTTAACCAACCATTGGCCACCAAGAATACTCATCCAACTAACCGAATCCGATTGAAGGTATTTCAACCAACCACTGACCCACCAGACCACCATAAGATCAAAGAATTGTATGTTTTAAGGATGAAGGCCAGTCTAGTTGAACTTGGATATTTCCAATTTCATTATTATACTAAGTTGGATCTATGAAGGTTTCTACAAGCCCACGCCTTCACTAATATTCATGACTTAATTATATGGAGAGATTTATCTTACTTGATGAATCACATCTTGACCTATGGATTTCTCAAATTATCTCTCTTCCTTGATCTGTGACTTTACTGAACCCTTTAATTATTTACTTAACCACAATCATGCATGTTTGATTTACATTCCTATTATCTAGAGATTCACACACACACATGACCAAATGGATAAAAAAATCAAACCAAAAAAGACACACAACGAGGGGAGGTTTAACACAATAACTCCATTACTAATATCTATTACATAACAAATCCACACTTCATCTCCCCATTCCTATTCACTGCTCCAACCTACTAACTCTTACATTCTTTTGGCCTCTCGAATCTCTTCTCTAGATCCCTCTCTATTACAAACTCAAATTGTGTTTATATGAACAATGAGGATGATTGATCTCGATCCACTAAGGATGGGGTCAAATCGTCCATTTTTAGAAAATATCAAATATGAGCCCAAAAATCTTAACCTCTATATTGACTCTATCTTCAATTGAATCGATTTCAACTCCTACATAATTGTGGGAAGTTACAATAGTCAAACCTCCTCTTGTAGAATATTTCTAGAACCTAGAATCTATTACAATTAAAATATAAATTTAAATTAAGGGAACCCACTCCCTTTCATAAATTATGAATACTTCCTAGAGGTCAAATTCCAATATTTGACCTATGATGGATGCTTCTGCATCCGTGTTTTGGGACAATAAGAGAGAGAAGAGTGTTGGATCTTGAAGGAAACCATAGTGGGCATGTGTGGAAACTTGTTGAAGCTATAAATTCATGAAGAGGTAGGTTTTTAAGCCTCATATTTTGTGTGAGAAAATACCCTACAACAATGATTTTGTTTCCGTGATATTTTTCTATAGAAAATGACATCCCTAGAGTCACCAACAAGAGAGATTCCTAGCCAACCTGTGATGGATCTTTGGAGGGAAGTGGGAAGAGGGTTGGAGGATTGGGATAGCTGTAGGAAAAAGTAGCTGTTGTGATTAGAATTGAATTGTGAGTCAACAATAGAGACAACCTATCTTGTGGATTCATAGCCCCAACTTGGGGGTGATTTGTTGCTGAGATTTGGAGCAAAAAATATATAGTTGGGAGGAATGTCCATCCTCTATAGCCGATTTCACATCTGTTGATAAAAATATAAGTGTTTAATCTCTATTTTTATGTTCTTACTTTTATCTCTGTTGATAAAAACATAAGTTTTCTTGAGTGAATTATATGCAATTATGTGTACGTATATTTGTCTGAAATTCATAATGCTACTAAATGCCTATTAAATCCTCAATGCATTTCTAGTTATTATGGGTTTTAATTTTTGTGTGTTTACATTGAGTTTTAAGCATTTATACGTTGTTGTGTAAATGTTAAGTTTGATGCAATTTATGTTTTAAAAGTGCGGTTAGATGCAAGGGTGTTTTTAGAATGCATTCATTGATTTAATTGGTATTATAAAATTTTAAAAATTGTTGGGTTTAGTAGTGGGGGACACTACATAATGGTATTAGAGATTTTGGGTTCAACACTGGACCCATATGGGCCAAGGACCAACATGAATTTGGAAAATTCATTGTTATAGATTTTGATTTGTGATGGATTTGGGAAATTTTTGAAACCAGAGTGAAAAACCCAAATTTCTGAGAAGATTCAGGTTGAATTTGTACTCATAATGGTTGAAGAGATGATAAATGGAATCAATCAGCAAGTTGTAGAGTTAAATTCGGTCTAGAAGGTCGAATTTTGTATTTTAATGGAAATTGGGGAGTTAGAAAAAAAATCGATAGCCCAAATCTCATTTGACTTGGTGATCAACGGTGGAGATTCATTTTTGGATCGATCAAACTTTTCCAGTTCACTGAAGTAAACCTTGGAAACATTTATTAAATTTTCAAAAATCATAATTTTTTGGTATTTTTGAAAATTTTTGTACAAATGACATGGATTAACAAGGTCCATGGTGGCAATGTCATGGTGGTAGAAGGAGAATAGATTTTGATGAATCAAAAACCAATATTTATTTTGATTTGGAGATCGACGATCTAGATTCATCCTTCTAAGCATTAGAATTCGACGAAAATTTTATGAAATAGCCTTTTGTAAATCGTCGATGAAAGGAAATCATTGATCATAGATGGAGCGATAAGGGTTTGATGGAAATTTTATGAAATATCCTTTTGTAAATTTCCGATGAAGGGAAATCGTCGATATTCGATGGAGCGATTAAGGTGTGACAATTTTTTTATGAAATATCCTTTTGTAAATCACCGATGAAGGGAAATTGTTGATTGTCAATAGAGCGATCAGGGTTTGATTTTTTTTTTATGAAGTATCCTTTCATAAATGTAAAATAAATACTTGATCGTTGATGAAGGGGAAAAGAGGAGGATGACATGATTGAATTTAGGCATCACATGTGGCTACCATCCATGTCTCATGCTACATAATCCAAGAGAAATGCTGATCATGGATCGTCGATGATCGAAGTTTGGAAATTTGACTAAGTCTTACAACTCAATTTTCCAAATAAAATTGTTGATCATGATGGAGTTTCAGAGTTCGGTGAGGTTTAGCGATGTTGGAGAACAGATGGTACATATTGCATTTTATTTGGTGATCAATAGTTGAGATTCATCCATGGGCTTGGTAATGTTTAGTGGATTGACAACCAATATTACTTTCGATTTTGAGATCGATGAATTAGATTCATTCTAGTTTTGGTTTCAGGGTTTGGTGAAATCCTGTGAAGAAGTTCCTTTTGTAACTCACATATGAAAGTGAATCATTTATCATCAATTATCATGGTTCAGCTGAATTTGGCAAAGGTAGCATTTTCGTAATGCAGAGAAATGGGCCGATCGTCGATGAAAAGAATGAGTTGATTACCGATGAAGGAAAGGAGTATGATGACATGGCTGAATCAAGGGATGACAAAGGGGAACCATCACCCATGTGCCATGCCATGTCATCCAAAATACACAATTAAAAAAAAATAAGTATGGAGCCAAAAACTTATTTTGGCCATAACATAAGCGTTTCAACTCAAAATCAGATGAAATTTTAGGGGTGTGTCCATAGTGATGAGGGATACAAGAATTCCAGTGAGGGCTTGTAAAGTCCCTAAACTCCTAGGTTGGGTCACTTCATACAAATCCTTCCAATTTCAGCTCTAATATTATAATGTAAAGTTACCCAACTTATTATTGAGCAATGATACATAAACAATTCTAGTGCACAATTAACATTATACTGCACGGAATCACTCGAGGAAATGCACACAAACCAAATTGGTTTGTGCCACACTATATTCCCTCATGTTTATAAATATTATAATAATGTAAGTAACTTGAATAAAAAACTATGCACTCAAGCATACTAAGCGCACCGACATTACCGAATGTAAGACCCCTCCAAACATGCGAACACTAATGTGCACATAGACATATGGAGCATCCAAATTCCACAATGTACATAAATATTTTGTTTCCACTTGTAGGTATTTCTTTCCCGTGTGCTCAAACTGCGTTCCGATCACACACATTGAAACTAGTCACTTGTGCACACAAACCACTTTCAGTGTGAACAATACTTCTAGCCCCACTCAAGAAGCTCTTGACCAATTACCAAGACTATCTTAACAAAAGTTACCTATCAACTAACATACTCAACATATGTGAATACTATGCTAAATACTCACATCACACTTACATAATAGATAACATTAACATAATAACAATCATTATTCATATGTAACACTATGCAAGTAATAGATCATAACATATACAAATGAATAAGAACACAGTAAACTGACAAGCACATAATAACACTTATCTTTTATGAAAGGAACCAACTATGCACGTGAATCAAACATTCCTCCCAACCATAAACGTTGTTTCTCATAATATTTTAGAAACAAGTCACTCCCAATCTAGGGCTCGTACTCCACCAGGGTAAAAAGGATTCCTAGTGCCAAGATATGGTCTAACAAACAACAAAATTAATTAGTCCAAAGTATTGACTGCTACAACTAGTCTACAGTCCCTCATTCCCAACATTCCTGTCCCACCATAGGAAGTGTGTCCTTTTTTTGCTAAAAAATCCTTAAACTACCCCACTTCCCTTCCAGGGATTCAAAAATAGGCTAGATAAGGAAGTATCAGAGCATTGTTACTAATTACCAGTGCATCAGGGAACAATTCCCATCCAATCTCTCACCAAGAGATATTGAGAGATTGATCATGGGCCTGACAACCTGCCTCTTGGAAAAAATACGGGCCTGACAACCTGCCTCTTGGAAAAAATACGGGCCTGACAACCTACCTCTTGAACAAACTATGGGCCTGGAAACCCATTCTTTCGACAACCTATAGTCTTGAAAACCCATTTCTTCAATCATACCAAGATTTTCCCAAGCACATGGTTAAGAAAATGACAACCGGTTACAACAAAATACGTATTCCTTTGTAGAATAATTTATGTCTGAAGGATTTCATAATGAGTGATTATTCTGAATTACACTAAGGCCAACAATATATTGCATGCCTTCAACTCAACACTTAATCACCTTAAGAAGTAGATTTAATTACAATAAGGCCAACAATACATATTGCATGCCTTCAACTCAAAACTTATCACTTTAATAAGTAGCTTTAGCCACTTGGTGACTCATCCCCTTCCCTCATGAACTTAGAATAAATAATATATCCATAAATTACACTTTTCAGAAATATTGTTAAAACATTCCCCCCCTTCCCCTTTTTTGGTGGAGTTCATCCCCTTGTCTCTTTTCATATGAGACAGTCTGCGCACAATGATGTAATATATAAATAACTTTGAGTGTGATACACTATACAAGAATAGGTGAACTGACCTATTTTCATCTCGACTCACCAACCCAATAGTCACACATGATCTCTGGCCTCAAAACATATACCTACATATATGTTCATCACTGTTGCACCTCTTTCGTCACCTTGGTGAGAAAATAAGAGGTGCTTGCAAGCTCAGTTGGGTCTGCTGAGTAGGACAATTGTAGAGAAAAGAGTTAGAGAAAAAAAACAAAACTAAGATTAAGAATTAAACTAATAGATGCAATAAAAATTAAAATCATGAACATAAGGACATAGAGATAACAAGAACAAAAAGACCCATGTCACCAATGTTTTCAGGCTGATCTATCGATGAAAACAAAGCACCAAGAAGAAAGGGGACTATGAGTCCCTTATTCCTCCAAGGGAAGGCTCTTGGACCCTCACTAGTAGCTCTTCTTACAACAAAGAAAATGAAAACGGTGATGAAAGAACTCTTTTGCAAATCCACTCAATGGTGAGGTGGATTACCCAATGTAATGGTGCCAATGTGCTCTTGTCAAGGATGGAGTCCTTGAAACAATATAGGCAACATAACATTACTTTGAATTCCTTGAGAAAATGAGGTGCATTCGTGGCTTTTTATAACATTGCTTTGGGCTTTTGTTTAACTTCTTTGTAGTGTGAAAAGAGGCCATTTAGGGCATTTTTAGGTCTTTGACCAGCCCACCATTCGGATCCAGCCCTGATTTGGAGGTCAAATCGGCTTGGGAGATGAACCATAAGTGGTTGGGAGGCCGACCACATTCATAAATGCGTCGTTTAGCAGGTGCGCGGCTTTTTGCTCTAACAGGCGCGCATCGTGCACGTATGCGCGCTTTCTACATTCCTGTTTCGCGCATGTGCACACGCGCCCAACTTCTGTAAAGCACTCTTCAATTTTTCACTACTTTGTATAGTTTTTGACCTTTTTTGAATGCTGCGATATTAATTCAGGGCCATGAGTGACTTCCTTACTATTTGACAATGCTGAGTTCTTGTAACCATGTGTGGATGAAATTTCAGTGATAATAGATGCCCCCTGATGGATGAGGTTAGGAGCATACGTATAGCCAAAATACATCAATGTTTATTCTACTGGGAATGTTGTTGTAAGATAGAGCAATAGTGGGATCGTTCAAAGCGATCCGTTGGAGAATAAAGGAACTGGTAGGACCCGATTTTCCATGAGGTGTATAAAATAGAAAACTGTGTACAAATGAGGCGGGCATGCCCCATGCTCGTGTCATGTAACTCTGGAAAAAGATGACTGAAGTGTTGGTGTAGACAACTGCAGCGCCCTTGGGGGCGGTCGTGATAGAGGCAGAAGACAATTATGCAAATGAACATGCTTTGAATAGTAGGCATTGATCGCGGTAAGAAGTAGCAGCGATGATGTGGGCATTGATAACCCTGCCAAGTTCAGAGGTCTTCGACAAATAAAAGAACTAACTGCAATAGTCGCAAAGTAAGACCCACCGTAACATGAAAAAGTGTTGGCGTCGAATGTTACAGGGGTCAACGACAACAGGGAGCAATGGTGTTTCACCCTGTGTCGTTCAAGATATCTCATTGAGTGGAGAATGAGAATCAAGATACTGTCGCCCTTCCGAAAAATGGTGCTGATGTCGACAAAAGGGGATGCAACTCCTAGAATCAAAGGGCTTCGTGAAATCTACTGAGGTGAGGAAGTGGCAGAGGTACATGGACGAAGTCAAGAAGTGGGAAGACTCAAGACTTCCCTTGGTTGGAGGATGTATGAGATAAAAAGT
>JZKD02S2418407.1:207407-219784 GCA_000966675.3 Picea glauca | reverse complement strand
AACATGTGGGCATGTATGGGCCCGTTACAAACCTTTAAACTTCCCTAGTGTTTTGATCTAAGAAAGCAAAAATTCAAACACTATCCTATCTTTGTAGCATGTGGGCATGTATGGGTCCGTTACAATATTAAGATGTGTTTGAAAAAGAAAACTAAGAGGGGTCCCAAGAAGGGTCGTTGTCCTCTCCTAAAGGTTTTAAACTTTGTTAAGGGAGGTGAAATTGTCTCACAATCTTTTTCTGATTCTCAAGGTCGCTTGAAGGCGTGAGAGAAGAGCATACTAAGTGATTTTAACTCAACTTCTAGTCCCAATGTGAGTTAAATGTGATTAAAAATGATTTCCACCTTATATTATAAGTCAAAACAAGCCATCCATGTGGCAAAAAGCAAAGAAGGGAAATTGATTTTATCCTCCTAAGTGCCTATGTGTGTTTGACTAACCCCTTTATATGATGAGGGGACTAAGTGTGGTGCTGCTTTAAAACATGCTTGACATCATTTTTAAGAAGGCAAATGGCCTTCCCCAGATCCCAACAACTTACAATGTGAAATTTTTCTCAGATGCGCGGCCCCTAGTGAAGACAGAGGCACATAGAGCACAGGTGCGCAAACAGAGATGAGTCAGAAAGCGCATGCGCACAGAGAAAAGCTGTCACTTAAGTGCATGCACGCACGATGCACGTCTGTGGGGTAAAATACCCGCGCACTGGTGACAATCAGCCGAGAAAGAAAAATCTGGATGGATTTCTCCCAATTCAACGTGGAATTGGCTGGTTGGCAGGTCAGCTTAGCCCAGTTAGTGCACCTGCAAGTTAATCAAACTAAAAGAAGACCAAAATAAACCCAAATGAGGTAGGAAATTGATACCTTTCCCTAGTGGAGTCACCAATCTGTTGCGCCTCTTTAGTCACCTTGGTGAGAAAATAAGAGGTGCTTGCAAGCTCAGTTGGATCTGCTGAGCAAGACAGCTGTAGAGAAAAGAGTTAGAGAAAAAAAACAAAACTAAGATTAAGAATTAAACTAATAGATGCAATAAAAATTAAAATCATGAACATAAGGACATAGAGATAACAAGAACAAAAATACCCATGTCACCAATGTTTTGAGGCTGATCTATTGATGAAAACAAAGCACCAAGAAGAAAGGGGACTATGAGTCCCTTCTTCCTCCAAGGGAAGGCTCTTGGACCCTCACTAGTAGCTCTTGTTACAACAAAGAAAATGAAAATGGTGATGAAAGAACTCTTTTGCAAATCCACTCAATGGTGAGGTGGATTGCCCAATGTAATGGTGCTAATGTTCTCTTGTCAAGGATGGAGTCCTTGAAACAATATAGGCAACATAACATTACTTTGAATTCCTTGACAAAATGAGGTGCATTCATGGCTTTTTATAGCATTTATTTGGGCTTTTGTTTAACTGCTTTGTAGTGTGAAAAGAGGCCATTTAGGGCATTTTTAGGTCTTTGACCAGCCCACCATTCGGATCCAGCCTGGATTTGGAGGTCAAATCATCTTGGGAGATGAACCATAAGTGGTTGGGAGGCCGACCACATTTATAAATGTGCCGTTTAGCAGGTGTGTGTCTTTTTTCTCTAACAGGCGCGCATCGTGCACGTATGCGCGCTTTCTACGTTCCTGTTCCACTCATGTGCACACGCGCCCAACTTCTGTAAAGTGCTCTTCAATTTTTCACTACTTTGTATAGTTTTTGACCTTTTTTGAATGCTGTGATATTAATTCAGGGCCATGAATGACTTCCTTACTGTTTGACGATGCTGAGTTCTTGTAACCATGTGTGGATGAAATTTCAGTGATAACAATCACAATCATTCTCGCACACTTACTTGAGTGCGCACAACACTGTGGAGTATGCACACCCTCCCTTGATGCACAATCCACTTGCACTGGCTCAGATATGCACAACACTATGGAATGTGTGCACCTCTTCTTTGATAGCAAGCCTTGCACACTCCCCAGGTGTGCACAATACCAAAACTTGGTACCAACGACTCACCATCCTATCTGCACATTACCTTTTCATTTGTTTCTAATGACTCACCAACCTATATGGAAAATTACATTGTGCACTACTCAGGTTCGTGAAAACCAAAATGGCTCACTAGCTTATATGCACAACTGCAAATAGGGTTCGGATTAGATACATTACATTCCCCTCCCCCTTATTTATGCACTATCCTTAGTGCATTATATACACATATACATACAAAATTTCAAATATTTTCAAAAAAATGAGGATACTTTGCTTGCATAGCATACTCGTGCTCCCAAGTTGCATCCTCAAGACCATACCCTATCCATTGGATCTTTACCAACTCCATGGATTGATTATGGAGTTTCTTGACTTTCTAGTCTAATATGAAAACCATTGACACTCGAAAATTTCCTTTTGGCTCCACCTGAATCACATCCCAATTGATGGCATGATTAACATCAGGTACATACTTCTTAATAAATGACACATGGAAAACATTATGAATACACAAGGATGCATGCAATGCAATCATATATGTGACAAGACCAATCCTCTCTAGGATTTAAGATGGCCTATAGTAGCGTGCTGCTAACTTAGAACACTTCCCCAACATCAAGGAATTGTGCTTGGATTTTACTTTCAAAAACACGTGATCACCCACTTTAAACTCTCTGTGGATTATTCCTTTATCTACGCCGCTTTTCTGTCTGTCTTGGGTAGCCTTTAAATTATGCCTTATCTTCACCACCTTCTATTCCATTTTCCTATGGCCCAACTACTGCACAGTTTTCTTGGTTATCCCAACTCACAGGTGTGTTGCACCTTCTACCATAAAGTGCTTCAAATGGACTCATCTTAAGAATGCTTGATATCCATTATTGTAAGAAAAATATACCAAATGTAAGTAGTCTTCCCATTTTGATGGTTTATCCATCACATACATCCTCAACATGTATTAAATCACCCGATTTACCCTCTCTGTCTGTCCATGTGACTCAGGGTGATATGGTGCTAAAGTTGAAATTTGTTCTAAATCATTTGAATATACCCTTGCAAAAGTTCAGGGTGAACTTGGAATCTTTGTTAGACATGATTGTCTTAGGAACACCATGCAACCTAGAAACTTTACACATGAAAATATAAAAAATGTTAGCTACCTTGTGCGCTAAATTTACCAGAATAAAATGGGCATCTTTAGTAAGCTTGTTCACTATGACCATAATAGAATCATGTTTCTTAGCATTCCTAAGCAACCTAGTTATAAAATCCATCTTTATAAATTCCCACTTCCACTCAGGTATGGGAAAATGTTGTAGAAAACCAGTTGGATGTCTGTACTCGTCTTTGACCTTCTGACATTTAAGAGATTAAGATATAAAATCAACAACTTCATTTTTCATACATGAACAATAGTATTGCTTCTTGACTGTGAAAATAGTCTTTTGGTAACTTGGATTCCCAACATAAGGAGCCTGATGCATCTCGGACAATGTCAGGCTTTTCAAATCTTGATCATTTGGCACGTAGAATCGATGTCTATACATGAGGATTCCATCCTCTCTTAGCTCATAATATTCTAATTTTTTTTGTGACATACCTTGCTGTAAACTCACCTTTATGTCTACATAGCATAGATCTGATTTGGAAAATTCCAAAATTCTGTTGCACAAATATGTATGGTACATGCTAATGGTGGTAACATGCATCTCATGCATCCTCCTGCTAAGTGAATCAATCACCTTATTCTCCTTTCCTATGATATGCTTTATGTCGAAGTCATACTCACTGAGGAACTCTAACCACCTTCTTTGTATGGAATTTAGACTTGGATGTCCAAACAAATATTTCATACCACAATGGTCTGTTCTCAACTCAAATATTTTACCCATGATATAATGCCACCACATCCTCAAGGTATGCACTATGACTGCCAATTCTAAATCATGAGTATCATAGAGTCTTTCATGCTCTTTCAACTTCCTTGATTCGTAGCACACCACATTTCCATTCTGATTCAGGACTCCACCGAGTCCTTCCTTGCATGCATCCATGCACACAACAAATTCTACATCAGAATCAACAATTCTTAAGAAGGACACACTTGTCAACAAACTCTTCAAGTGTTGAAAACTCCTTGCACAATCTGGAGTCTACTCAAATCATGCACCTTTCTTCTGCAGAGATGTGATTGGATGAAAAATATTTGAAAATACTTCAATAAACCTTTTGTAGTACCCTGATAGTCCCATAAAGGACCTTACTTCTGTGACATTTCTTGGTGTTGGGCATTCCTCAATGGATTTTATCTTTGTTGGGTCCACAATTATTACTTTCTATGAATTAATATGACCTAAGTAATGAATCTGCCTTTGGTAAAATGAACACTTTCTCAACTTTGCATAAAGTGGATGCTCCCTCAGTACCCAAAACACCATCCTCAAGTGTTGATCATGCTCTTCTTTAGACTTTGAGTAAATACGAATGACATCCAAAAATACAATGACAAACTTATCTAAATAACTTATGAAAAATCCATTCATTAAACACATGAAGGCAACTAGTGCATTTGACAACCCAAATGGAACCATTATAAACTCATAATGATCATACCTTGTTTTGAAGGTAGTCTTGATAATATCTTCTTCTTTAATTCTCACTTGGTGATTTCCATATCCAAGATCAATCTTGGAAAATATCCTTGTGCCCCTTAGCTGATAAAAAAGGTCATGTATCCTTGGAAAATGATACTTATTCTTTACTGTTACCTTATTCAACTTCTTGAAGTCAATACAAAGTCTTAGCATACCATATTTCTTTTTTACAAATAAAATTGGTGCACCCCAATGTGACACACTTGGGTGTATATATATCCTTTCTTTAGAAGCTCTTCAAGTTGCATATGTAATTATTTCATCTCTGGCGTACTCATTCTATATGGAGTCTTGGATATAAACGTTTTCCATGCATTAGATTTATAGAGAAATCGATATCTCTTTTCGGTGGTAATCTCGGTATCTCTTTAAATACACCCTCAAACTCTTGTAGTATTGCACAATCTTCAACACTTGGCACTTTATCCTTAGGTTCCTCTTCCATGTGTGCTGCAAATACTTGACATCCTTTCCTGTAGCATTTCTTCAGTTGCAATGTTGAAACGTCTCTGATAGTCACAACTCTTGGAATTCCTTGAATTGTTCTCAAATTTCCATGCTCATCCAAGTAAGTAAATTTCTTATTATAACAGTGTAGAACAACATGATACTCATCCAACTGATCTATATCAATGAGGAAATCATACAATCCTAAAGGTATGGTATTCAATTAAACCTTTGCACACAATCCATTCATCTCCATCAGACATGCCTTGACCATCTCATTAATTTTCCTTTTTTCTCTAGTAGCTAACTACACCAACCAAGGTTTTCCAAGCTTTCTTCTTGGAAATTGTAACCTTTCCACCATCTTAGGATCTAGATAAATATGACTAGCTATCGAATCAATTAAAATAACAATTGGTTGGTCATTAATCTTACTTTCCACTTCAATCATGTGCAAATAAAACTCAACCTGCTTGTTATCCAGTGCTGGGTGAATCCTTGGTACATTTATGCCCATGTCCTCAACTCTCACAGCTTGTTGTACACTGTACACAATCCTCACTTTATCACCTTTTTGAGGGAAATATATATGCATATGATCTATGCCACAATCCAACATTGAATAGGTTGTTTCCTTGGTCTATGTTCCATTGACTCAGTCATTTTTGATCCCTTGGGAGTCGGTTGTCCTTGCGGAATATTTCTGAAAAATGGTGGCCTAGTCCCCTTCTTCCTCTATTCCACCTTGATTTTCATCTTTTCTTCCCAATCCTTTTGGAAATTCGATCTTCCCCTTTGCTGATCATAGAGACATTTATCTCTCCTTATAGTTTCCTCCAATGTCTTAGGATCATCATACTATATATTGTCACTGATAAATAAGGGAAACCTGCTCAGATACCTCTGAATATTCACATGTTCATCCTTGATGAAAGGAACATATTTAACAACTCTAAGAATATTATTTTATACTCGTCTATGGTCATGCTCCCAAGCTTGATTTCAAATAAATCCATTTTCCTATCATTGTAGCGCTTGGTTAAATATTTATTTTCAAAATATCAATTGAATTCCCTCCAAGTAACCTTCTTCTCCTTAATGTGATGCACTTGCACATACTGATCCCACCACATTGGTGCTTTCCCCTTGAAATGATAACGAAAAATTCTCCCTTCTGCCTACATAGAATAATTATGCAGTTGAAAGTATCTCCTCATACTGAAAAACCACATTTATGCATCCTCATCCTTCTTATTATCACCATCAAAAGTAGGAGACTTGATCTTATTAATTTCTCCCCGTATATCGTCCACCCTAGTCCTCCTCTTATGCTTTCTGTCATGATATGGAATTAAGATACTGTGCACTTTCCTAAATGGATGCTTTGGTGAATGGTGATGTTTCCTATCAATACCTCTTGCTTCTCTTCTTTTCTCATCATGAGGCCTATGACTTCTTGACCTAATTGACTATGTCTCATTATCCATTTTCTTTTTTATTCTATCTAAGATTTACATCAACTTGACATTGAAGTCATCTTGGTGCTCCTTGGATTTCATAAGCCTTTCATTATCATATTTATAGATATGGACATGTTTTTGTAGTCCTTTTATGGTTCCTACCAAATTTATGAGCTCTTCCTTATATTCTATACCATCAACAGCCAAATTGACATACAAATCCCTGAACCCATCATCAGGTGCTATGGGGGAATTCCCCCTAAACTGGGTCTAAGGAATAGGAAAAAATATAACTCCCTGAAAATACTGACTTATCTCTAATATACCCTAAGAAAATATAGACTAAGTGATAAGAAAAATAGAGAAGAGAAGGTTAATGAATGCAACTTGAATCCTTACGGTCGATGTAGACCTCTTTCGCTTATTGTTGCCTCCTAGATCATGAATCTCCTCCCAAAGATGACTTGCAAGGGGTTAAGAATACAATGCAACAACATATACAATCTATAGTAATCACTTTAAAATCCTAAATATAGATATAAATGTTCAAATTAACAAGAACATGTACACATAGGGTTTCGGGACAAAGATAATCTCTTTTATTCAAATTCAATATGAAAGGTTACAACCTTTTATTGCAAACACTGCTCTACAAACCAATTCTGAGCTCCTCTGTAATGGATCCAAGTGCATCAATCCAACATATGATTCTCACAACCAACATACCATCAAGGGAAGGAGGAAGGGTTGCATAGGGAGAACGACTGGAGGGGACAGCTAAGGATAAAACTCAGAGCAAGATGTAAATATTGGGAAATGAGAGGGAAAGGATATTGACTTCTTATTCTCTTGTTCATATGTCTAAATGACTCCCCAAGAACTCCTTTTATATGATAAAAATATGGTTATTTGGTTTGGGGATGGTCTACAAGGGGCAAAATGGTTAGGAAACCCTCCATAGCCAGTAAATTTCACCGCATTCCGTGAAATTTTATATTTTTTGCAAATTTTGGAGGTAAACATGGGCTAACTATCATGAAAAAAGCATATGTATGCTGGCTAACTAGCATGCAACATGCATGTGTATGCAGGATATTAGTTCAACAATGCACGTACACTATCCAAAAAATGATTCTTTTTAGAAGGAAGCCTTAACAGTATTTTTGGTAAAGCATGAAAATGGATGGATCAATGTCATGGATGCATAGATGTACCATTTTTGGACTATAACAGATGACCCCTAATGTGTGAGGTCAGAAGAGAAACTGATGGTCAAAATACATTACAATATCTTTACACAGTGGGAAGGCACGTAGTTGAGTGAACCCGAGAAGAGTGTTTGTGAGCATGTCATCTGCAAAATAATGATAATCTCTCCGAGGAAGACATACCCATGCTCAGGATAAACTAAACATGGCTTCAAATCAAATACATTGCAGATCAATGTAAAAAATAATCACGACTACAAGACAAATATGAATTTCTATATAAAGTGTATCCAAGAACAATACACAATGGATCTACATCTCAAAATCATCTAAAGATATACAAGTACAATGTGATATGCATCCTTAGGAAGCATCAATGCCTATGGATGGAGATGATAACTTCATAGCTCGAGCAACAAATTCAAGATCTTCAAAACTCAGGTAGGAGTACAATAGGAGTGTAAAAATCACTACTCTGAGGTCTTCGACATGTTGTCGGGGAAAGACTGGAGGACCTTGATCACCAGAAACAAAACTTCATTGACTCTAAATCCAAACTTGACTAGACTCCCAGGATGGCCGACTCATGAAATTCAAGAGATCAACTATAGAATGGCCAACTTAGGTTGGATAAAAATTCCCTTGGACAAAACAACGACAAAATGATGAGACTCGGGCAACATATCATTGAAATAAGTCTGTGACACAGGAGCACCACAAACTCTTCATATGTTTGGAAGAGTAATTAAATGAAAGAGGACACAAATCTATGTAATGGGAACAAATTTCTAAGGTCATACTAGATCTCAATGCTTGTGAAACAAACAAAAGGATGTGATTTTTCCAAGGACGACTGTCTTTTTTCCGATAAGAGAGAGTGTATATCTCATCCCCTCCTTTTGGAATATTTGTTTTTTTTGTCTTTTTGAAAATTTTAATGATCTTGAAAAAGAATAAAAGAATGCTAAGTTACAAAGGAGTAACGAGTGTTGTGGGCAAGTAAACTAGTTCCAAGCGCATGGAACATACTGATTCTCAGTGCAAGGAGACATGTGCAGGATAAGAACACAGGAAAATTCCTCCACAGGTCAAGGTGTTATATCGCAAGGGAAAGAGGGATACAAGGCTTGCACCTAAGGAATGCTCTAAAGGTTCGGTGATAGCAACATGAAGCCGACATTAGGCCAAATATGCAAGGATGAGACATGCGATGCAATTAAGTATGACACACCAAGACTCCTTCCATGTGAAGTTTTACGAGCCCATAGAAGGTAAGATCGATGGTTTTTCATGTTTAGAGAGTCTAAAAAACACTAAAACAAGACTCTAGAGTGTTCCTATTTGTAATTAGTCCATTCAGTTCGAAAAATGGTTAAAATTATACCAAAAGGATGTCTCTTCAAAACCATTTTAACGAGTGTGATAGAGACAAGATCACTCAACTATCTTTTAAATTTTAAGGAGTCTGAAAATATATTAACTATAGACTCACATCCCTTTTTGAAATTTAGTCCCCTTAGCCAGAAAAAGTATAAAACATAAATTAAGAGAACTCTCTTAGAGAGACATTTCTCTTGAGGTATACCTTTTTCCTAGGTAATCTATTGGCTGGAAAAAGGGTTAAACTTATGCCAAATAGATATTCCTTCTGGACCAATTAACAAGTGTGAAGGGAACAAGGTCACTCGACAATATTTTCATATTTAGGGAGTCTCAAAAGAGCTTAATTATGGAATTTGAGGGGGTTCCTTTTTCATAGATAATATCCAAGGCCCGAAAAAGAGATAAACCAAAACTAGTGATAATGGCCCTTTTTCAAAAATTTAGTCCCTCAGGCCCGAAAAAGGGTTAAAATTACGCCTGAGAATACTCTCCTAGCAAACCGAAGATCCTAGGGTATACCTTTATTCTAAAATTAACCATCCGAACCGAAAAAGGGGTAAACTACCATCGAACATATGTGCCTTCAAATTTTAGTTTGATGAGCGTGAAGGGAAATAAGATCGCTCAAAAATATTTCAATTATAGAGAATCTGAAAAGGGATTAAAGAAGACTCCAGGGGGGCTTATTTTTTTAAGTAATTCAAACGAGACCGAAAAGAATAAATAAGTTCTCATTAGATGTTGCTTTCAAAGTTTAAGCGAGCTTGAAAGAAAACAAACCATTCTCTTAGGGAGTCCCTCAGGTAAAGGCAAAAAAAAAAGATGAAGAAGAATGAGGCTTCAACACATAGTCATGGTAGGACTAAAAGGACTCGCAAGCCTATGGAAAAATCACATCACAGATGCCAAAATACAACAAAGGATCTACCTAGGACATCCATGTAGAGGAAGGATCTACCACCTAATTATGACACTTCTAAAGCATAGAAGGTTCCGTGTCGTGCTTTGGTGGGATCGATCCTATGGAAAAGCATAAAAAAGTCAACAAAATGCAAGATGCAAGGTGGTGAGAACCTAACCTATATGTAAGTGTCAGAAAAAAAACTTTACTACGGGATAATGTGAGTGTAACCCATCTCATAAAAATATCAAACCAAAAGAAAAAGTTCATAAGAACAACCCAAAGATCTCTCAAAAGTAAAATCAAGTACCCACCAAGACAAGAATAGAGAAAAGAGGACCAAACTGGGGAAAAAAGAGCCATAAATGTCTATAAATAGGGGTAAGCAACTCATTTTAACCATTGAAAATTGGAAAATAATGAAAAGCCAAAAAATCCTCTTCTTTAAAACACAGATTCAAGGAGCTACGTTGGACGAAATATATTAAAACCTGAACCAAGTAAGAAAAAATGACCTCCCTCATCATTTCAATTCATCATTTATTGTTTATTTAGTTGTTTAGAGGGTGCGCACCCTAGTAAAAGGTCGTGTTTACGTGTACGCAGGTTGTCCAAACTCAACACGTGTATATATGCGGGCAACATAAAATTTAGCACATGTATATACATGATTGTCTTAAAGACAACCCACGTACATCTCTTTAAACTTTCAAAAAAAATGAAAATAAGGGAGTAACCTCAATTGTTTTTTATGCAACAGGATGTATGTTCACTGGTGAGAGAGAGAACAAGAGGATTTAGATATCTTGGCAGAGGAGGATCTAGAGGTGATTTCCATGCTCAAGAAGTGTGGTATGTGGAAGTTCTTTTAGTGTTCATTCATGAGGGCACAACCCAGGTTACTGAACCATTTGATAGAGTATTGGCACCTAGACGCAGAGGAATTCATGCTAGAGGTCCAATCATTGACTCCGACGACTGAGGATATATACTTTTTGACCAACCTCTTCAGGAGGGGGGAAATGGTTAGCTTGAGGACCTTTCCTCCAGGACCACACAAAATATAAGATTATATTGGCATGTACTGCAAGGCTGGCACTAAGAAAGTAGGATATCAGGTACCAATTCATAATATCACAAGCCTCAACCTACGGATAGTAATTTACATGATTGGGTTGATCATTATATCCACAACACTTCATCAGGATTCACGTGCATAGATGCATTGTGCAGCTCAGTGTCTACATACCACCATATTTGACTGGAGAACTACAATGCTCATATGTATGAAAAAACAACTAACTGACTATCGAAGAATAACAAACAAGTTGGGTTTTGGATCGTGCTGTGCGCTTTGTTTTTCGAGAGAGTGCCAAACCTTAGCCTGCGAGAGACAGTACAAGGCCATATTGCCTCCTTTACAACATTATGCATGTGGGAATATTTGTTGCCTCGACAAGGTGCAAGGAGAGTGCATGAGGCCTTCGATGAAAAATTATTTGACTGGTGAGCCCATCAAATTCCTGTGATTGAGGACTACCCCTACATAGGGATAAGTTTCCTGAAGGATCCTGATATGCCTATGCCCCATGGAGAGGAGCACATAGAGATGGGTACACATTTATTTTATATTTTAAAGTTATTTTATTTTTAATTTTTAAAAATTATCCTTTTTATGGTAATGTCAAAGTACTAACTCAGTAATCTATTATATTGTTAAGAACCAAATATCAATATAGCATAGAAAAACCTCAGAAAAGGTACTCAACGCCTTGAAAAAGAGATAATTTCAGATAATAAGCCTCTTTGAGGGGGAAACCTCCCTTTACACTACTTAAATGTTCAAGTACCAGATGATTCAAAATGAAAATGTCTCCCTGGTATATATAGGAGACTAGGAGGTATAATTACAACTAATGGCCTAAAGCTGATATAAATAAAATAACATTACTAATATAATATGCCCCAATTAAGGGGTAATGAGCCAATATTAGGACTTAACATTCCCCTCCCCTTGAGACAAGTGTTGTCCGCAACACTTGAGTAACTCTGGATGCTTCGGTATAAAAGGCTCATCTTCCAAAGTGGAATCTTCAGCCGGTAGCTTCCTCCATTTAATGAGATACTCTGAAATGGATCTATTGCTCAGCTGGTGAATTCTTATGTCAGTGATGGCTTCATGCTCCAATATGATTTTTCCTTCCTCATCAATTTCTGGAAATATAGTTTGAACTGGGATCTTGTCACCTATAACCTTCTTTAGGCATGAAACATGGAAAACTGGGTGTACTCGTGAAGATGCAGGCAACTCCAATTTGTATGCCATAGTACCAA
>JZKD02S2418407.1:194464-204803 GCA_000966675.3 Picea glauca | reverse complement strand
TCCTCATCATGAATTTCATGGGATGCATTTTCACTTTCAGGTGTCTTCTCTGTTACGAAAATTTTCAATACTTCCATGATCTCCCCTTTTAAACCCTCCATCATCTCTTGTAGTTTATCTTTTGTTACTATCTTCTTTTGTAAATCATTTATGTCCCTACGCATTTAGTCGCCTTCATCAAGAGTCCAAGTAGGATTTTCTGGAGGCTTTTTTGGTGTAGAAGTTCCCTTTTTTGGTGGCATGTTGGCCAAGTATCACTTTTGAACGTTTATTTTGAGGTGGTTCTACTAGACAATATTTGTTCTATTGTATCTCCCAAGTTTCGGCCCTTCTGGGTATGAAACTTTATTTTATGTAGTTCTCTGATATTTCTTCTCTGCAATTCCATAGGTCGGATCAAAATTGGATGTGCCAAGTGGAATTTACATTAACTTCCCCACAACTTGCCGATTTTTGTTTTTTCCAGGAGATCTCACTTGTATAGCGTGCCCCACACAAAATAATTCATATAAAATTGTAAAACTCGCACCAAAAATACTAAAACCTGTGCATGATCCAATGAAACTATTCCCACTCAATTTGGATACTCTACGAAGAATTTATGATTGTTTTACCTGGAACACCTTCTTGAGACTATTCAATAGGACTAGTCAGATACCCTATCTTACACAAGGTGTATCTACAAATTTAAGATGACCCAGAAGCTGAAATGTTTACCACAGATACCTTAATAATTTCTGTAAATAATCTCTAGAGTTCAGGGTCTGAAACGTTACATAAAAGGTTTTATAGTGAAAATGCCGCAATGACTCATTTCAGGATGATTCTAGAACCCTATCTTGTATAGGATGTATCTATGAAAGTATAAGGCCTCAAGAGATGAATTGTGAACCCAACGTACCTTGATCTGTCTACTAAATATCCTCTAAGCCATTCCTTCTACAAATTTGTAGAAAAGAAGTTATAGTGAAAATTCCAAGGTGTCTCAGATGTAGCAGCGAAACCCCAAGACCTTGAGCTTTGATACCATATGTTAAGAACCAAATATCAATATAGCATAGCAAAACCTCAGAAAAAGTACTCAACACCTTGAAAAAGAGATAATTTTAGATAGTAAGCCTCTTCAAGGGGGCAACCTCCTTTTACCCCACTTAAATGTTCAAGTACCAGATGATTCAAAATGGAAATGCCTCCTTGGTATATATAGGAGACTAGGAGGTATAATTACAACTAATGGCCTAAATCAGACATAAATAAAATAACATTACTAATATAATATGCCCTAGTTAAGGGGTAATGAGCTAATATTAGGTATTAACAAATATATAGATGTGGGACTAGTACGACCGACCGACTTCACCAGGACCATGCTCTGTCCTTGAGAGGATGTCGGACCAACAACAACAAGAGGACCAAAATCCACGGGAGGACCATCAGCTGAAGAGGCTGAGAGAGTATTGTGATGAGTAGAGTGTAACCTTATAGCTATCACTCTTCCAGTTCTGATGGAAAATATTGAGGACCTACCCCCGACCATGGAGCCGCATGTTGTAGGGGTACCCAGGACTTGGGTTTAGTTGTTCTGACGTCTTGCAAACAATGTAGTTCATTATACTATGGTCAACCGGCCTAGGCCATAGCTAGCATTGGAACACATATGTGTTGAGGGCACTCTTTTTGTACTCTCTTATGTAGTGAGGGAATAATTCCAATGATGTATATTGGTTCTATTTGAGGCTTTATGGCCCACTTTTGTACTTATCACATTAGTTTTTGGACACATTATTATATTTATACATATTTTTTCCTTATGGATAAATGACGTACCCTAAGGAATCATTGGTGAAGGGTGGGATCATAGACACGGTATACTTCATTTAACTGAGACACGACTAGTTGAGCATCTAGATAAACCCAGAGGTGATAAATACCATGTGACAAGGCATCACACAACAATTCTATTGCGACATTGTACTTAGAAACATTATTGGTTTCTTTTCCAAGACAAATACCTCCAAAATACATCAATTGACCAAAGGGCATGAAGATCACCCAAGATGCAGAAGAAAGCCTTTGAGTGTGTCGGCTAGCACCATCTGCGAACCCAATGTTGGCAGCAGGTCGAAAAGGAAAGAAGAACGATCATGGGAAAGAAGGCGTGCAAAAAAATGAAGTAACAACTAGAAAAAGAACAACACGCATGCATGCAAGAAAACATGCACAAAGGAAAGCGATAGCTGGAGGAAGAACAACACGCGTATGGGAGAAATACCTAACATAATAAGGGTTAGGGTTTTGGTAATACTCTGAAAAAGGCTAAAGAGCCCGAAATGTATAAATATAGATACGAAAGTATCAGTTAGGGAGATTATGTGATGTGATATTATGTTTGATGGGTTTTTATTATTTTTAGCTGTATGAACTGATTTTGTAAGCTGTTGAGAAAAAAAGATACGAGGGAAGGTGGATCTGAGGATTAGACAACACATGAACTTCTGGGTACTGTGTTTCCTTCTAGTTTACCAGGAGGACTGGTATTTTTAGAGGCTTTATTGGAACCCTGAATGACATGAACCCTGGGTCAATAACTCAGACAACTAGAGAAGGGAAACGATAAACCATCAAATGGTTTCGTTGCCATGTTAAGAGGAACAAGAAAGGAATGAGTAGATGAAATGGAATGAATAAGAACTAAAGGAGCAGAACAGAAGAGAAATGAGTTGTTAGAAGGGGATGTTGAGACCTTGGAATCCCACGAGAGAATAAATTGAGGGCTAGTTGAGAACTAAAGAGCTAGATTTTTCACAGAAAGACAATAGAAACACCAGAATCACACCGCGTAAATACCTGGATAAATACGTATTTATGGATATACATGAAGTCTTTTTCTGTTATTTTTCGCATATACTATAGGAGTGGATTTTAAGGTTAAAGGATCACCACATGACAAATTGGATTTGACAGCTAGATTGGACTCCAATACAGATCCAACAGCTGCAACAGGTAAACAACAAATTCACCCACATAGTCGACTTTTGGCTTGACAACATTGTGGGAGGCTTCATCATAGAATTTGCGGTACAGAACAAAGCCATACAATGTAGATGAGCAAGAGTTCCTATGAGTACCCAGAGGATGGTACATTCGATCACTATATACTTCTATCAAGATACTGCTATATAACAAAGGTGTAATGACAATGGAATCAGACAGCTAGACTTCCCTGCGTGCATGGGGGAAGGGGGGAAGCATTGACAAAGAGAGGAGGAATGGAAGGAGGGCAGGAGAAAGAGAAGAAGGAGGAGGAACCCTTGGAACTGATCTTGATGGATGACAACCAACTCAAGTGGATCTTGGCGTCATCAGGAACGACGCGTAACGGAGCACCCTACCAATATAAGGTGAATACCAAGAGGAGAGCCGTATCTGAGAGGGAGGGATTGGCTAGTGATGAGGAAGAGGTAGAGGATCTTAGGGTTGTGGAGAAGATTGAGGAAATCCCGCTATTGTAGGTGAATCCCCCTATGGATAAGTGGATTCCCTCTTGGTCTCTAGACTCCTAAGGCCAAGACGAAAAAGTGCTTAACATGGACACTGACTTCCTTTTAGATCTAATCAAGATAATAAATGAAAGAGAAGGAGAAAGATATGTACCTTATTAACGATGTTTGTCCCTGCAAAGTCCAGGATGAGCTTCGATCTCGAGCTCCCTGATAGGTCCTTCAAAACAAACAAAGATGCACTGGACTTCCTACTCTACTGATATTAGCTCAATCATAGATCCATCTACTGCTGACAAACTCATATGGAACAAGCAAAAGTTTGAAAGAAACAGGCCAAGCATTGATTATACTAATGAGAACAAGTAAAAGTACTTACAATCCTTTGAATGAAGGTGCAACAGCTTCTTCCATTTATCCTTGTCCAAACCCTTTTCTCAAGTAATCTCCACTGATTTCTTTGATGATATCTCACTCATGAGATCATAAGTTTCACATCTCCAATCTTTTCCATGTAGCTTTCACCATCATAAGTCCTCCTTATATAAACTTGGAGAGGTCCAACCACTTGAGAGATATTTGGGATAAGTTGAGGATTCCTCTCCTTCATTTGAGGATCTTTCCTAAGATCATCTCTTGACCATCTATTCGAATCCAACTACCTTCAGGAGTTGAGGGTTTCTTCCTTGATTTGCCTCAACAAACCCAAAATTTTCCAAAAAAGGGGTAGCACTCCCCCAAAAGGGTGCACATGGCGCTCAAGCACTCCCCCAAAGAGGCTTAGGGAGCACCAATACTCCCTGACAGTGGGTAGGAGAGTGCTCCTCTCCAAAATTCAGTTTTTGAGTGTTTTTTCCATGGCAAAAGGTTTGTACTCCCTATCAAGTGACTTATCTTCTTCAAAACTAGACTTTGGGGTGTCTTAAGTGTCTTTGTGATGTCGTTAGAGGCACGACATAGGCAAGATGGAATTATACTATTTGTGACAATTGCAACACTTTTAGTTAATATGCGACACTTGCGGACAAGATGCGACACTTACAACACTTGCAACACTATCGAAGTGAGTAATTTTGAGGTGTAACAGATTTCCCCCCAAAGTACGAAGTTAGAAGACGACGATGACTGAAGTACTTTGTAGACTTTTCGAGAAAGGGTATGGATGCAGAGAAACTGGAAAAAGATGCACACAACCATCAAACAAATATTATGACATGTTTCAAACCCAAGGCAGGCATACCTATTCTTGAGTGATAAAGACTTTTTAGGTATGGCGGCCATAAAATACACTGCGGATCCATAATTATATTGAAAAAATGGTATAGCCATTGTAGATGCAATGTGGATCTATACTCCCATGACCTGAACTAATCGTATCCACAAAGAATACATAGTGGATCTATGAGATGACAGGACATAGCCACGACCAATACAAAGTGGATCTATGTAACAATATATGTGTCATAGTTCAAGAGAACTCCTTCACAACCTAGGCAAAGTACATATAAGAGTGATGAATCAACCCAAGGTATTCTTACCGATCCCTATGTAGTATGAATATAACCATGTGAATAGATATCATGATGTTGAACATGGAATAAACCACTTGATTACCGGTCAATGAGGTAAATCATTAACAAGCGCGAGGGAGATCACCATTGATGTCAATGATTCCCAAGGTACTCTAGTACATTCCAACAAATGTGAATAGATGAGATGAAGTTGAACATCCGTGGAATCATCCGATCAGGATTCAATGATGTAAACCCACTGTCGGACACGAGGAGGCCTGCCATTGAGGCATGGAGGTCCCAAGGTACTAACTGGTTTCTAAATCTAGTTCCTGGATAATGTGTTGAAGTCGATAGGAATAGACTCGTCGAAGGAGGGCCTTGATGTATCCCCCATCAACGACACAAAACTGACACAAATATGTAATTGGTAGATCAAATGAACATGGATTGACATGGGTATTGAAACAAGATATTTGTGATGGCTGACTCTTGAGGGAGATACTTCCCTTGAACATTGAGGCACATCAATAGAAACATGACATGGAACAAAAATTGATAATGCAGAGGATATTGTGAATTTCTTCAGGTGACCCAAAGGAGTAAAAGAAACTCAGAGTATTGGCTCAGTGTAGAGGTTCAGTGGATTAAAATGCCTGCAAAGACAAAGTGTCGTGTTCAAGGGCAACCATAAGAGTTACTAGTAATGTTCTCAAAAAAATGCTTGGAATGCTTCTTTCAATTTTTCCCCCATCCAGATAGATGAGTACCTCTTTTTAATTTAATGAGCTCAAGGAGGGTAACACATGCTCGATATGACTCACCTTCGGTAAGTCCCTCATCCTTTGTTTAACAAACTATAAGAAGTAAGGGTTCGATCCCATATGGGCCCTTCAATGTATGATTGTTTAACAAGTCTAGAGAAGGTAAAATCCATGGTTTTTCATATTTAGAGAGTCTGAAAACAACTTAAAGACGACTCCAATGTTGTCCTTTTTCATAATGTTAGTCTCCTGAGGCTGAAAAAGAGATAAATTATCACTCTAAATATGCCCTTTCAAACCTTTTAATGAGTGGTAAAGGAAGAAAGATCACTTAGAAATATTTTCATGTTTAGAGAGTCTAAAAAGAGCTCAAAGAAAGATCCAAGGGGTTCCTTTTTTGTATATCCATGCGAGTCTGAAAAAGTGATAAAAGTATACTTGGTTACATTCTCATGTTTTTCGAGCACGAGAAAGAACAAAGACTAAGCTCGATATGCCCCCATCTTGAAAACTAGTGGCTTAACTCCATAATGATCATCGAAGGCTGGAGACATGCCCTCCAAGCTTCAATTCATTCATCGACTTTGAGGTTGTTACCAATTTCTGTACTAGATGGAGAAAAAGGATGCAGGTGGATGAAAAGAAGGTTCAAGAGAGGTGACTTTTTCATTTTTTAATGAGCTTGACACAGAAAAAGAAATATGCTCATGGATCTGGGTTCAATCCCTAGATTGTTTTTCATTTTTTAACGAGCTTTCTACAGAGAGGAAAACTATGGTCAGGGCTCCGGGTTCAATCCCCAGATTGCTTTTCATTTTTTAACGAGCTTGATACAGAGAGGAAACCTATGCTCAAGGCTTCTATTTCATTTTTTAATGAGATTTCTACAGAGAGGAAGACTATGCTCAAGGCTCCGGGTTCAATCCCCAGATTGCTGTTTCATTTTTAATGAGCTTGCTACAGAGAGGAAAACTATGCTCAAAGCTTCTATTTCATTTTTTAACAAGCTTGCTACAGAGAGGAAGACTATGCTTGTGACTTCTATTTCATTTTTTAACGAGATTTCCACAGAGATAAAAACAATGCTCATGACCTCTGTTTCATTTTTTAACGAGCTTTCCACAGAGAAGAAAAACTGTACTCGTAGACTCCCCTTGATCATGGATTCCAAGAGAATAACGCTCTAGAAGGATACCATGTCAAGGGACAAAACTCGGTCATGGCTTCTAAGAGATCTTCACTGGGTGGAAGAAAATCACTCTGGAAGGAACACATGTCAAGGGTTGTGACAGGGTTAATGTGATCAAGCTCCAATAGCCCCACCGAAGAGATCACCATGTCAACTACTGGATCCAAATCATTGGAAGTTGAAGGCATGGGAGATGATGGAAAATCGACATTAGGAGGGGAGATAGACAGTATATCTTCCTGAATTTCTTCTCGAGGGGGAAAAAAAGAGGATCAATGATGGTTATCATCCTGAGGTAGCTCATAAATTCTCAACATTTCCATAATAGATTCATCCGAGGGAAAAATTGGGGAAATGTAGTCGATCGCAGACGATAAGGAACTTAACTGTGATGGCATTGAGTAACTGTCAAGTGAAAATAGATGTTGGTCATCCGATGAGGGAGAAGTGGATTGGATAGAAATGTATGAGGTTTTGGCTGAACTAAGTGGCACCGTGTCACCTAGTGCATTGAATTCCAAATGACTAGGTACAATCCAAGGGTCAGATGATTCCAAAGATTGATAAGCTGCGGTCGAAATCATAATGATGGTGGCAATATGATGTGTAGTCGGTGTAAGTGGTGTAGGGAAGGTACACATGAGGCTAGAATATTTTAGTAAGCCAACACCAATGCTTTCATACGTGATCTTGTGGTCTCCCAAGAAAGGAATGTTGTTGGTAGTGGGAGCGTGAGCATCGGTTGTGCAGAAATCTAACTGATAAACAGTGACAATTTTTCCCTAATGAGGAAATTTTACACATCTAAAGACCGATGAGGCAATGCTAGTCATAGCATAAAACCATATTCTTCCAAGTAACAAGTTGTAATCAAGGGGAGCATCGACCACCTCGACATCAACAATGACATTTTTGCCACCCAATTAGATGGGCAGGGACTGTAAAAGCCCGTGGGGATGAAAACCTCACCCATTGAAGGCGTGTAACATAGTTGGGGATTTTTTAAGTGCGGGTGATTTTAAACCTTTCCAACATGCTAAAGACATGACACAAGTTGAGGCACCCTCATCCAGAATAGTTCGGTGGATTTTTTGATTGTGAAAAACAACATCAACTTGAAAAGCAAGTTGGTGGGAGAGTTGAGACGCATAATTGTCTAGGTTAAACATGATATGGTTGGATGACTCAGGATCAACAATGCCAATAACGGCCAAGAGAATTCTACGTTGGTTAGGGCAGTGTTGTAGAACTTCTAACGCAGACATAACACACGATGCTTGAGCCAAATCTTCAACAATGTTGTATTTCTGGGTGGCACATGAACTAGGATTAAAGGTAGCTTTGTGGATAATGCTCTTATGAGGGCGTAATATAGAGTTGAACATATTTTTCTCAATATGAAGTGGTCCAGATGGAGGATTAACCGATGGAGGACTAACAAAGGACGGTGATGGATCCGGTAAAGTACTGGTACTGTTAGTGACCTTTCCTTTGTCAAGGTTACCTAGTGTGTCATATGTCTTAGAGAGAGTGTTCAAATTAATCCCATTAAACATATAAATATGTGCACTCATCGAGGCCTCATCATGAGGATGGCTAGAATTGCCACCAGGAGAGGGGATTTGAGAAACCATGGATTGTTGCTGTGGAAAAGGCTGAGTAAGCACAACGGGTTGTGAATTTCCCTGGAAAAGTTTGGCCACTTCATTGCGATGTGGATAGTCTCGAGTATAGTGATCATCACCACAAATGATACACAAGAATTTCGGTTTCCGTTGTAATTTATTTTTGATAGCAGGTGTTTGAGCTTGATTTTTTGGCTGTTCATTGTTATTAGTATTTTTTGATTTATTTTTTGTCTTCTTCTTACCTCTAGATTGTTGTGAAGGGGCAGAGTGAACTGTATTCACCTCAGAGATCTGATTTTGGGGGGAGGTAGAGGAGAGTGTGGTCGATTGGGAAGGAGATTGAGTTTTAATGAAACCTATAGCACCGCCCGCATGAGATGAGGATGACGGCTTGGATGGATTAGTATTAGCTCGAGCAACATTCATAAGAAAATCATACAAACTACCAGATTGTGAATAAACCAAATCTAAGTACTAAGCCTGAGCAATGGTTTCTTCCTCGGTGACCATGCCACCCATAGCGACATCGCGAGCGATCGAGGGTAAAAGTGATTTAGTGAACCATTCCACCAATAATACATCAGGAATGATTACCTTGATCATCCTTCGTCATCGTCTCCACTCATGAATATGGTCAGAGATATGCATGGAATTAGTTTGACAAAGTGAGGTCAAGAGTTCAGTACCCGTCTCATAGCGAATAGGTAGTTGAAAGTTCATGAGGAAAGACATGGAAAGGGAGTTGAAATCATGAAAAGAAGCACGTGGTAGTTCGATATACCACTTTGCTGTTGAGCCCATAAGTGTTCGCTGGAAAAGACGCAAACATATAGAATCATCCATGAGGGAGTTTTATGAACACCACAAATGGAAAGTCATCACATGGTTATTTGGACGTCTCTAGATTTTCTGTCAAATTTTGGAATATTAGAAGGAAGTTTAGCTGGAATAACTGGCCAAACCGGTGAATGAAAAATAGGATCATTAGTTAACCGAGACAAGTCTGGGAGATCCAGAGTTGCAAGGAAAGGTAGTCATCGGTTAATTTGCGGATGATACTGGTGTGGCATATGAACACCAGTAGGACAATAAACTGGGTTAGGTGGATGGTTGTAACTAGTAGGTCATCCTACATATGGTTGTTGCTGACCAGGATAAGTAGGATTCGATGATGGCTGAGAAACATTTTCATAACTTGGTGGGTTCTGAGCATTATAAGTTGGGTGATTTGCTTGCCCAGAAAGAGGATGAACATTGTTCCCTTGAGGAGGGTAAGGATTAGAACTCGGAGGCGGATACACATTAGACCCATGGGGAGGGTAAGGTGGTTTTCCTTGAGGACTCTAGGTGGTGTTTGGGATGCTTCCCGAATAAGGTTGTCCATAAGATGGTCTGGAAGGAACAAGATTGGATACCCCTCCTTGTGAGTTATGATAAGAGTGCCCCCCAACATGGGGTTGGGTAAAAGTGCCTACTAAAGATACTCCCCAGTATTGTGAAGGGTTTCTAGCAAACGAAGGTTTCCCCCCTGCCAGCGGTGGATTAACGACCGGGGTATGACTGGCAAAGGGAGGTTTCCCTCCAGGAGGAACATGAAAAGGGGGTTGTCTGTTAAGAACCAAATATCATTACAGCATAGAAAAACCTAAGAAAAAGTACTCAACGCCTTGAAAAAGAGATAATTTCAGATAATAAGCCTCTTCGAGGGGGAAACCTCCTTTTACCCCACTTAAATGTTCAAGTACAA
>JZKD02S2418407.1:140722-171951 GCA_000966675.3 Picea glauca | reverse complement strand
CAAAAATCAGAGCTCCTCCCCAGTGGAGTCGCCAATTTCTGTTGTAGGTGAATCCCCCTGCGGACAAGTGGATTCCCTCTTGGTCTCTAGACTCCTAAGGCCAAGACAGAAAAGTTCTTAACATGGACACTGACTTCCTTTTAGATATAATCAAGCTAATAAATGAAAGAGAAGGAGAAAGATATGTACCTTATTAACGACGTTTTTCCCTACAAAGTCCAGGCTGAGCTTCGATCTCAAGCTCCCTGATAGGTCCTGCAAAACAAACAAAGATACACTAGACTTCCTACTCTACTGATATTATCTCAATAATAGATCCATCTACTGTAGACAAACTCATATGGAACAAGCACAAGTTTGAAAGAAACAGGCCAAGCATTGATTATACTAATGAGAACAAGTAAACGTACTTACAATCCTTTGAATGAAGGTGTAGAAGCTTCTTCCAGTTCTCCTTGTCCAACCCCTTTTCTCAAGTAATCTCCACTGATTTCTTTGATGATATCTCACTTATGAGATCATAAGTTTCACATATCCAATATTTTCCATGTACCTTTCACCATGAGAAAGCCTCCTTATATAACCTTGGAGAGGTCCAACCACTTGAGAGATCTTTGGGATAAGTTGAGGATTCCTCTCCTTCGGTTGAGGATCTTCCCTAAGATCATGTCTTGACCATCTATTCGAATCCAAATACCTTTAGGAGTTGAGGGATTCTTCCCTGATTTGCCTCAACAAACCCATAATTTGCCAAAAAAAGGGTAGCGCTCCACCAAAAGGGTGCACAGGGCGCTCAAGCACTCCCCCATAAAGGATCAGGGAGAGCCAACACTCCTTGACAGTGGGTAGGGGAGTGCTCCTCTCCAAAAATTAGTTTTTGAGTGTTTTTTCCATGGCAAAAGGTTTGTACTCCCTGTCAAGTGACTTCTCTTCTTCAAAACTAGTTTTTGGGGTGTCTTAAGTGTCTTTGTGATGTCATTAGAGGCATGACATAAGCAAGATGGCAGCATACTGTTTGTGACACTTGCAACACTTGTAGTTAAGATGTGACACTTGCGGACAAGATGTGACACTTACAACACTTGTAATGACGACACTTGCGACACTATCGAAGTGAGTAATTTTGAGGTGTAACACCTGCGTGCTGCATATGAGAGGAAAACAAGAGGCCCAAGAACAGGAGGAGAATACAACCATCCCTTCAATGTTAATGTTAGTGTGGAACCCATAAACCCATGTGCGACCAATACACCAAAGAGAAAACCACCGTTTAGACAACCAAAGTTTGTAGGAAGTCCGACAGAAGGAAGTACATCGACACAAAGGGAAACAACTGGAGAAGCCAATTTAGGCAACCTTAGTCAAGTATCTACACCCTGTGGAGGAGGGCGTATCTTAGTATTTGGAATGGCAGGACATGATCCTACTATCTGATTACTAGAGTTCCAAGGAGAAGCAGCAGAAGACCCTGAGAAGCATCTGTTCATTTGCGCAAAGATTTGGGAAGCAAAGAATATCACTGATGAAAACACCAAACTCATGCAACTAGCAATCATGCTAAGGGACCGCGCAATAGACTGGTACATGAGTCTAGACACGAACAATGTTCCCAGAATGACAAGGACACTGGACGACATTAAGAAACTATTGAGCAATGAGTTCCATAAGCCGAGCTCAGAGGATCAATACATGAATGAGATGATTGAAATAAGACAGAAACCAAGAGAATCAGTATGGGAGATTGATCAAAGATTCAAGCGATTAAAAGGAAAGTTAAAATACCTTATGAATGATATGTAGCACCAACACCTATTTGTCAACTCACTACTCCCACACTTAAAGTATCCATTACGACAACATAAGTTTCATATGCAGGCATAGGCTCTGCAGGCAACCTTACAATTGGAAGAGAATCAATACCAACAGATGGACTCGGCTATTGAAGAACTGAAGGAAGATTTGAAGAACTTAACATTTCAACTGAACTAGAATAAGAACAAGGACAAACAAGAAGCAGTTTGGTGCACTACCTGCAAGACAAAAGGACACCATAAGAATGAATGCCCAACATTCACATAGTATATGGAAATAGGGATGCCAAACCCACTACCACAGGGAGAATTATGGTGCGAAATATGCAAGAAACTGGGTCACGACCCTTACCACTATATGATGATGCAGAAATACCAAACAGTTCCAAAGAAATCATATTGCACCTTTTGCAAGTCAGTCGTCCATGATGAAAAAAATTGCAGAACTATGGAGCTGATGTGGGAAAGAACATCAGACGCATACAGGGTACAGGCATAAATGATGACTGGGAAAGAAACACCATAGTTCAATCAAACTCCAACACCATACAACACTATGCAACAACAGTATAATACTATGCCAAAACATTACAATAATGCACAACCATAGTACAATACCATGCAGTATAATCAGGGACCATAGTACAACCTATCGTGAGGTGACCGCGCAGTGTATAGAGGAGCAGGATGAGCCAGAGGAGGTTTTAGACATGGTAGAGGACCTGTCACATGTAACAATTGCCAACAACTAGGACATTATGCATGGGAGTGTCCACTGCCACCAACGACTTATATGCATTGTCGCGCATCGGACCATGATACATAGGAATGTCCGACATTACTTGTAAAGATCCAGGAAAAAAGGAATCAAAATAACCAAAATGTTTAGTGGATTTCAATTGAAGCAAGGGATGATGGACGAAACATCAATATAGTCACTCAAGGAGGAACGAAAACATGAAATGATGTAGTTCAACAGGAACCAGCCCAGAACCAATGGGCAAAGAAGAACACCGACCCCAAGAAGCAGTTCGACATGCATAAGGAGAAGGAGATATTTACAGAAGTCCAACAAGAATTCCAAAAGGAGAACATTGCGTTGACTGCACAAAAGAGAAAGAAATCCCCAGAATATGAAATGTCATCATCACTGGACCATACCAACAGAATACAACCCGAGGAACAAGTAAGTATGATCAAAGACTTTTTGAAATCATGTATCAAAATGCTAAGTGATCCTTCATCTATCAAAATTTTGCAAAACATTCTAGAAAAATGTAGCAGCGAGATGGAACAAAAGACATAATAGAAAACTGTCAACCACTTACACACAAGAAGAAGAACAAGTATGGAATTCAGACTAAATGCTAACATTGGGGATTTCAATATGGGAGATATTATACTAGATTTAGGATCCGAAGTGAATGTACTACCAAAAGCTACATGGAAATACATGGGAGAACCTACATTGGGATACTCAACTGTTTAATTAAAGCTAGAAAATCAACATAGAGTCCTACCCATAGGTAGACTGGAAGGAGTGATGGTAGATTTGTATGGTGTGCGCACTAAGGCGAACTTTGAAGTCATCGAAATAGTAGATGGCACAACACCTTACTCGACGATACTTGGTCTAGATTGGGCATTCGACAACTAGGCCATAATTAACTTAAAAACCATACAAATGACATTTGAGTCGGGGGACTATAGGGTCATAGCCCCACTTGATCCATCAGAAGGTGAGAGGTTCATGGAACCCACTTGTTTGGATTTAGAAGAGATCGACCAGTTGTACATAACAACTACACGCGATGTAGACTATATAAACCCAACTGTAGATGGGGTACTCAGTTGGCAGAGCATTACTTCATGTACAACAGACTCAGACACCGGGTTAGAAAAATGGCAGCGAAGACTACACAGAGTATCTACGAGAAGGTGCGCCAGAATAGATCACGCAGTAAGGTGGATTGGCACAGAAATCAAAGAACCACCTAGTTTTCATGAGCTAAATTATTTGGAAACTTTCTTGACACAATATGAAGATGAAGTATTAGAAAACCAGAGATTTATAGCACTATATTTAGCACTAAAGGATATACTTGCAAGATGGTGGGGTGAACACAAAGAGACCATCACAGATTGGTACCAATGTAAGCGATTACTGTGCATAAGGTTCAGCGCAGAACAGACAGGTAACAAACAATAGAAATATGACAGACTAGGCACACTAGAAAAACACTTGGAGGCATATAAAACATGGTGGAAAATGACGCCACCGGAGGAATGGTATCACCACTTCATTCATACTTTAGAGGGCATACCAGCGAATTGGTATATGGACCAGGATATGCGTAAAGAAACCAAGACATGGGCGACACTCCAACAGAACTTTACAGTCACTTTCTCATTTGAGCATGAGAACCCCAACATAGACGTGGACCTGAAACGGATCAGAAACGTAATATTCATCAAAAAATGAAAGTAGAAGTTATCACAGAGATACAGTAGTGGAATAATCAGACAATCAAGGATCTACTGTCATGCTATCACGTACAGGAGGAATCCCTAGACAAAGATGATCCGCGTGATATTCAGATCGAAGAAGTTGAAGGCAAGAGAGATGTGGAAGGACCACCCTTAGTGTCATAGGTCAACATAGGGACCGTCGAGCAGCCCAAAATGGCCAAAATTGGAAATTATTGGGATGGACAGACACTAGAAAGCATCATAGAATTGTTGCACGAATACAATGACCTTTTTCCCACAACCTTTATAGAGATGAAAGGCATAGCCAGAGAACTAGGAGAAATGAAGATACCACTCAGACCTGATGTGAGACCCATTAAAAAATGACCATATAGACTAAAACCCATCTATAAATAGAAAGTTAAATATGAGATCGACAGGATGCTCGAGGTTGGCATCATCGAACCAGTCGAAGAATCAGAATGGATAAGCCCGATGGTAGTACAGGACAAGAAATAGGTAAGAGGGGTCAGTATATGCATCGACTTAAGGAAGTTGAACTATGCATGCCTACATGACCCATTCCCCACACTGTTCATGGATGAAGTACTCGAGAATGTAGGAGGCCAGAAAGCGTACTCATTCACTGATGGATTCTCAGGATATCATCAGATTAGGATAGCACAGGAGGATAGAAACAAGACCATGTTTGTGACAGAATGGGGATCTTATTAGTATACAGTCATGCCATTCGGACTAAAAAATGCACCCGCGATATTCTCCAGAGTGGTCATTGCAACATTTAAGGAATTCATCCACCAATTTCTTGAAGTATAACTGGACGATCGGATGGTCTTTAGCCTATTGAAAAACCATGTGTAAGTTTTACGACTGATGCTAGAACGATGCAGACAGTGTCAGATATAACTGAATATCAAGAAATGCATATTTGGAACACCATTTGGGATACTATTGGGACACATAGTATGAAAACAGGGTTTGCTAGTTGATCCAGCCAAAATTGTAGTCATTGTTAATCTACCAGCACAAAAAACAACCTTCCAACTAAGAACAACGTTAGGACATACGAGATATTACAGGAAATTTATTAAATGCTATGTGCAGATTACAACGCCAATGGAAAAAATGTTAAGGAAGGATACAAAGTATCAATGAAACGATGAGTGCCAACACGATCTGGATACCCTGAAGAAAAAGATGGTCACTGCACCAATATTGGTATTTCCAGATTGGGATAAGACATTCCATGTACATGTAGATGCATCAGTGATAGAACTTTGAGCTATCTTAGCGCAACCAGGAGCAGAAGACTTGGATCACCCGATAGCGTTCACAAGCAGAAAATTATCAGACTCAGAACAAAATTATAACATGACAGAAAGAGAAGGCCTAGCTATGGTTTATGCACTACAGAAATACAGACATTACCTATTGGGAAAACACTTTAAGATGTTTATAGATCACTCAGCCCTGAAATACCTAGTCAACATGCCAGTGTTGGGGGGGGAGAATCTATCAATGGTTGTTGGTATTTCAAGAATTTGAATTTGAGGTAATAGTTAAACCAAGAAAACTAAATGCAGGACCTGACCACCTATCAAGGGTCACAAATGGAGAGGAACCAACGAATTTAGAAGACAACTTTCTAGATGCACAACTATTCTCAGTACAGATTGTTGATGATTACTTCACATAGATCATCTAGTACTTAAGCATAGGTACTATGCTGCAAAAATATACCACTACGTAGAAGAAGAACCTGGTAGTCCGCACAACCGACTATCAATTGACCGTAGAACATCTATATTAGATGGGCACAGATAACATCTTACGAAGATACGTACTAGACCACGAACGATCAAGAATCTTAGCAGAAGTCCATGAGGGAATAGTAGGAGGGAATTATGCAAGAAAAGCTACCACGCATAAAGTACTAAGTGCAAGATTATGGTGGCCAACAATCCATAGATACTCGAAAGAGTACTGTTAGCAATGTGATGTCTGTCAAAGGGTAGGCAAACCCAACAGAAGGGACGAGATGCCACTACGACTAGAAGTGACACTTCAGGGATTCGAAAAATGGGCAATAGACTTTGTGGGACCAATTCACCCACTAGCCAAGAGAACAGGGGCGAGATATATTATTACCATGATGGAATACCTAACACGATGGGTGGAAGCTGCACCAGTAAAAGATTGTAATGTAGAGACAACTACACACTTTCTATTTGAATAGGAAATTACTAAATTCGGGTGCCCAAGAATTTTGATGAGAGACCAAGGAACGCACTTCATAAACAACACCATCCGAGTGATGCTGAAAGAGTTTGAAGTTCATCACCAAAAAAGCACACCATACATCCATAGGCAAATGGAATGGTAGAATCCTTCAACAAAATTCTAGAGAATGCCTCGACAAAGATATGTAACGTCAATAGGGACGATTGGGACCTCAAGGTACCAGCAGTGTTATGGGCATATCGAACCACATGCAAAACGTTGACAGGCCACACACCATTTCAACTAGTCTATGGTCAAGAAGCAGTAGTGCCCTTAGAATTTTTAATACCCAGCCTATGTGTAGCAGCTATTACACAAACGAAAAAACGAGGTGTAGTACAAGAAAGACTGAATCAATTACTATCAATGGAGGAAGAACGAATCTTGGTAGGATTCCATCAAAAAGTACAAAAATCAAGAGACAAATCTTGGCACAACTGCCACATCAAGAGGAAGATGTTCAAGGAAGGAGACCTAATATTGCTATATGACAGTAAAACATTGTAGCACCCAGGAAAGATGAGAATGCATTGGCTAGGACCATACGAGGTAAAAGTTGTCACAATTGGAGGAGATGTACAGTTAAGAGATCTAGCGGGTATAGACCTCAGGGGAATGATCAATGGGAGCCATCTGAAGTTGTACAAGGACAGTCAATCACCCACCGCGCTGTAAAAAAAAACCAAAAATAGTAAAAAACAACACACAGCATGATGGACAAGCCACATATGAAATACGAAGCCAACAAGGGAAAAGATAATGGCTATACCGAAAAAGAGAACAAGTAGTAAAAGGAAAGTTGGAAAAAGCAGGCTGACAGGACAACAAGGAGCAACATTAAAGCAAGGCAAGGACATATGGGATGTCACATTAAGCATGCCAATTGGAGATGGAAGAGAAGGCATAATGGAAAGTACGAAACTATCGCGTATGCATTGAACCCACAGTTATGGTGCATTAATTGCATGATGGAGGAAGCATCCTCGACAAGATTCATGACGAGCCCATACAACACATGAGCATAGAAGTAGTTAGTCTATTCGCGAAAGGAGAACAGGAAAAGAGAAACAGTAGCAAGAACGAACATAGTGAAACCACAGAGCTCACGGAAGCCATTCAAACTCTGTAAATGTTCAACATACACCATTATGGCACCACTGAAGCTCGTAGAACCAAGCCAGACAACCAGATCAACTATGGCTCAGATGAGGTCACAAGGACCACTATAAGAAAGCGAACAACAACCACCGGAGATCGTCGATATTGATGAAATCTCATTACCAAAGGAAATCCTGGTAGAGTCCACAACCATACTAGAGGAGGTTCCACAACCACAAACGGAGGCCATGAAACAGGACACACCAGCAACAGTACACGAGCCTCAGAACAAAGAAGAAGAAACCCACCAAGAAAAACCACTAGAAAATGCTGAAGCAGCCGTAGGATCTAACAGAAGCGCACAAAACCCGGAAGCAGAAGTGCAACCAAATGTTCCACAAATACCCATCCCAAATTTTTTTTTGGTCATGCCAATGGGTGAAATGGCCACGACTTGGGCATAATGGATGGCGAAGGAGAAACCATAATTTGTTGGAACCTCGAGCCAACCATTGCAACAAGAGGACCGAATTAAGATACCGAGATCACCTCGAAAGAAACCAGCTGTAGAGATTGTGCTACCTCGCATACTAGAGGGAGTACAGGTGGACCAACAACTATTAGGTCACGTTGGGAAGATCAAGTATTCCGACCATGATGTAGCATATGAAACCAAATATCCAGAGCTTGCACCACAGGTCTTTATGAAAAAAATAGTCGTGAACCAAATTTGAGAAACCATCACTCAGCCACACCAACGGGCCACTGGACTGGACATAATAAGAATTCTAGGGTTGCTGAAGATACCACACTTTTGCAGAGGCCAATATGCGATGGCATGTGTCAAGAAAATATTAGCAGTTACGCATGGAGGGGATATATGGTTGGACAAACCCGTCCCCATAACTGTCGAACTGATCACACAGATAATAGGCCTACCCACTGGGGGTATGGATCTCACGTTGATTCTAGATGATAAGTCCAAGGAAAAAACATTGGCAGAAGAGATGAAGAAGAAATAAGACACTGATAGGGGAAAAAGAGGCATTCTAATTAAACGGATCAACAATGTCGCGACACAATTGGGCACAAAAATATTAGCTTGCAAACTGCTAAGAAAATGCTGCAAAGATGAAGTACCAACATGATTCATTGTTGTTGTAGCTCAGTGCGTAGAAGGCACCTTCATGATTTGGGCGCCATACCTATCAAGCTTGTTCCAAGTAGACTACAAAGATGCGCAGGACACAGGTATGAAATTTCATTACTCATGGCTGATCACTCTCATAGATTTTATGGGATGGCAAGAACCATAATACATCATCTTTGGTACCACACCATAGCTAGGAGGAGTAAGATATTGTGTCCTGAGATCTAGGCCACTAGCCAAGCATAAGAGGGAGAATGGAATCGTATTCGAAGCTTACCTACGGGAGATATAGGAAGCCATCAGTCGAGCATGGAGAATAACACCAAAGGTTGTCATACTATACAGGGGCATCGCCAATTTCTAGGCTAGGTGACAAGCCATGTGGATACAACCAAGGTAGGACCCATATAAATAGTGGCAAAAGATGCACTACTGTGTCACCAAGGGTGATATCGACATGATCATCAGTGAATGGCCTGATGAATGGAGGATTCCAACCATACCTAGATCAGTATTGAGACAAACAACAGAAGGAGGGGATGCGCAGGAGAAAATACAGTCTCCACAAATCCTAGTACCCAAGAAATGTATAATAGGACAAACCAAGTCAACTCAGGCAGACGATGGCTCAGAGTAGCTAGGGACCCAGAAGGGGAGGACAAAAACTACTCATTCGACCAATGGACAACGAAAACTAGCTGAGGGAGCACAAGAAACTGCATCAGACCCCATCACACAGGAACCAGAGGGAACTAAGAGACCAATGGTACAGGATGTAGGTGCATGCAAGAAAATGAAGGCACAACGACCACCACCAGACTACAAAATCATGGAGGATGATGGAGAGATGATTTCCAGGATGGTCCAAGATTGTCTCGCATAATATTTCGATCATGCAACACACCACAGGGATAAACTACACAAGGAACTGATAGAAATGGGACAACCCCTTAAGAATTTTGGGGAAGCCCAGATCACGAGTAGTAGTAAAGGCATAGAGCCATCGACAACACAGACCACAGAAAGGGTGGAAATAGAAGAATGTGACCCATTTCTTCCGATACCACATGCACATTCCATGGTCTATATAAATCCTAGCATGCTGAGAATGGACGAAATTGTGGGACAGACACCACTGAAGGATTTTGATCATATCCAATTAGTCTTGATATGGATGCCATTAAAAGCATTACACAAACTACAGGTTAGCGTCTATCATGAGATGCAGTCTCGAGCACATAAAAACTTAGTCGAGCTACAAAAAGAAACAAAGAAGCGTGAAGCATTGGAAACAATTTGTGCACAGGCCAAATCATAAACTAAGGAGGAGAAATAATGCAAAAATGAGATGGAACACAAAGTGGAAGAAGTTTTTGGGAAACTTCCAATTATTGCGCAAGGAAATGAACTCCGAGCTACATAGAAGATCGACCAGATTGTACAGGCAATTGATCAGTATCATAAGGAGATCGAGACTCTCCACGGACATATTAGATTGACAAATCCACTAGCAGTGAAGGAGCAAAGTAAGAAGGAAGACTCAACACAACCGCAGGAGCTAGAAAAATAGGTCAGCACGACAACCGACTTGCTGGATAAAGCAGCGCAACTTTGTACAAGGCTGGAAGAGGATCCACAAGTCCAAAACTGAGACAAGGAGGAGGAGAGGATCAATGCAATGATCCAAGAACTAACCAACGAAAGAAAACCATACCAATTCTAGAACGAGTCAAGGGAACACAAGAGCTGAAGAAGATACAGGCATAACTTATCACTGTGCAAACACAGAAATAGGAGCACCGAGCTCAAATAGAACTGTTGCAGGAACGAGTAGAAGAAGTACTTGCGCAGGTAGAAGAAGTGAGAAAATAGACATCACAGACTCAACTAGAATGTGTAGGACTGATGAACGAGGAAGTGGCAGCTCAGATAATCGACACCATCAAGGAAAAAACCTCACAGGCATTGACAACAACAACATAGTTGCAGGAACAGTTCTAGATGATCACCAAAGATATCGAGGAAGCAGAGAGCAAGTAGGTGACTCGGGATGAGTCACATGTTAGTGTTGGGGGCCTATTGGCACTAGGCTGAAGGGGAAAGAAGAACGTTTGTGGGAAAGAAAGCGTGCAGAAAACTGAAGTAACAACTGGCAAAAGAACAACATGTGCACATGCAAGAAAGCCTACACAAAGGAAAGTGACAACTGGAGGAAGAACAACACGCATATGGGAGAAAGACCTAACATAATAAGGGTTAGGGTTTTGGTAATACTCTGAAAAGAGCTGAAGAGCCCGAAATGTATAAATATAGATATGAAAGTATCAGTTAGGGAGATAATGTGATGTGATATTATGTTTGATGGGTTATTATTATTTTTAGCTGTATGAACTGATTTTGTAAGCTATTGAGAAAAGAATATAGAGGGAAGGTATATATAAGGATCAGGCCGCAGGCTATGGGGCCCGGTGCAATCTAGTTCGCCTCACATAGATCTTACCCATTTTGATGGAGAATTGTAAGTGCATGGCGCCAGGAATACAAAACTGCCATAATAAAAGAGCCCAGAGCCAAATATTTGTGAAAGTAGCCCGGGAGGGGGTGAACCACGATAATCCTCGTGTAATTTGTTAAATGTATGCATGTCTCTTATTTCTTTCAACAAATTAAGGGTTAAGATTGACGAATGAGTTAATACATTGTTATGAATCTGTTTATAATTTTCTTAAATAAAACAGTGGGATATACGTATGCAAATCCAAGGAACAAGTAGTTTCCCTTACCGCTCATGACATCTAGCCTTAACCAAGAAACCCTTGTCCCCTACTCTATCCTAGGCTGTATACACCTGAGTCTTAAAGCCATCCATTTAGAACTATCTCGGGTGAGACGATGCAGGACCTTCTGGGTGTTGTGTTTCCTTCTGGTTTACCAGAAGGGCCGGTAGTTTTAGAGGCTTTGTTCGATCCTCGAATGACATGAACCCTGGGTCAATAACTCAAACAACCTGAGAAGGGAAACGATAAACCAACACCCAACATGGACCTCAGATTCACTTGAAATTTGCCATAGTGAAAAGAAACACAATAAACTACACGTCCATAGGAAAAAAAGACAAAAAATGTATAAATAAATCTATACATTATATACAAGAAGTCACGCCCAGGTGACTGACCTAAGCATAATACTTCTTAAGGTAGATCCAATTTCTAGGCTCCAAAAGCGCATTAACATTGAAATCAACCAGTTGATAGGCATCCTTTCTAAAAATTTATTAACAATGAACGGTTTGAACCACATGGGTTTGAATTTTACTACCCCCAAGGGATATTTATCTTGGTCATAGAACATGACAAGATCACATTCAGGGAAAAATCTAGGGTGGATGAACCAATCATACTGACACTTGACACATTGTTTGTGAGCCTCATTGGCCAAGGACGCATCTCGATGCTGCTCATCGAGCTACTCGAGATATAGAAGACACTCTTCAAGTGGAGTAGTGTTGGGAAACAATTCCACTGCCAACTTAAGAGATGTTATTTGTCACTCTATGGGAAAGAATTCCTCCAACCCGTAAATGAGTTAGAAAGGAGAAAAACTGGTAGCAGTCTTGACTAAGGCTCGATAAGCCCAAAGTTCCAAGTACAACATCAAATTGCAATTCGACTTGGCCAAATTGATTGTCCATTGAAGGATAGTCTTGAGAGACTTATTAACAACCTCCACTTGACCATTTTCCTCTGTATAGTAGGGTGACGAATGTTTTTTATTAAACCCCAGTTTTGATGTCAACTCATAAATCATCTTTTTTTGGAAGTGACTACCATGTTATGTTTGTTGGACAACTGAGAGGGAGGGGGGGGTGAATCAGTTGTTACCGTGCTTAAACAATTATGCTTCTTTTAAACTCTTTGTATAAACACTTAATGATGATCACAATAATGCAGGGAAATAAACAATGGCACATTCAACATCAATCACATATATGAGAAACACAAAGACAGATATTTCCCGAGGAAACCCATACAGGGTAAAAACCTATTTTTATTTATATGATAAGTAATAGTTACATTCTTTAGATTATCATACATATGAGCACAAACTCATAATGAGGCTACAACCTCAGTTTTGCAAGCTGCTACTTGATGAGAGCACCAACTCTCTGTTTTCTCTAGCACCCACTGGAAGGAAGCACAAACTCCCTAGATTCTCTAGCACCAACTTGATGGAAGTACCAACTTCCAATCATACATGCACCAATCTGTATAACAGAGAACAAGAGTTCTCCCTTGCACCACCCTGGTTTCTCTGGCTGGAACCAGATGGAAGCTACAACTCCCTGTGTTCAAGCACCCACTTGAACCTATGAGGACAACAGTCCTCCCTAACACCTCCCTTCCACCCTGAAATATGAATCTTTGCTACTGAAACTTATTACAGTGATATAATGTTCAACAATGGATTACCAGACTCATCACTATTCTGCTGCATTTCGTTGCTCTGTTTGCCTCACTGCCTTCTTGCACACATGACTTTCGCTGTCTATTCTTTTTCTTTTTATGCTCTGTGCGCCATCTCCATTCACTGCACAGTTCCTCTTTTGTTCAATTTAGCTGCTGCACTCTCCTCCTTCTTCCCACATGAATCACCTTCAACAATAGCAACCACAAAAACTCCAACAGCAACAACAACCGCATCTCCTCTTTGTACTGTGTATTTATAGATTTTGTGCACCTTGTGCATGCAATGCGTGCAATACCTCTACATACTCACACCACGCCGATATTCTCCACAACTCGAGTTCTCTGTCTGATCGTCATCATGACTCTTCAACTTCTCTGGCCATTTTTCCACTCGTTCAGCATCACTGTATGTTATGCTAAGATTCCTCAGCCTCTCTGGTAGTTGAGACTCTTCGTCTTCTCTGTGACAGTCGAGCTCACCTTCTCTGTTCTAGTTATAGGCTTCAATGCTCATCTAGCTATCAATTGCCTCCACGAGCATCTTCATCCCTCTTGAAGATTCCTAGAGACTCTTCATCTCCTCTGTCAATCACCCTAAAGTGTCTTCGAGTCCTCTGGCAGAAACCATCAGTGGTTTCTAGCAGTTACACTGTGATGTGCAATAGTAGCCCTCCGATCTCCTTCAGTTTCATCTGTACCGTTGGATTATCTCTGAAGGATATTGTCGTGATTTATGCATTTCACACTTTCGCAATTCAGAGATTCTGCGATGAGGCATCTTGAATCTTCATGTCACGAGCTCCGAAAAGGAGCTTAGCTGCTCTAGCTCCCTCCTCTACGTGACCACATGCGGTGACCACCGGTTACAATGAAATTTCACTTTTTCAATATTTCGGCATTCATACCAGACGCGATCCCTAAAATTCTGAGGCAGAGCTTATCTGCACTAGGTCCTTCCTCCACATGACCACAGGCGGTGACCACTGTTTGTGCTAAAAGGCACTGCGAACTCATGATCTTCATCGACCCTGATCGATGGTCCACGATCTCGATGAATCGATGGTCCAAATATTTTTGCGATATTGCATCTTGCTGTTCCTTAGATGGAGGCTCTCGTCACTCCAAGTCGTGATAGGAGAAACTCCAAGATAGAGCTCAGATAAATGGTCCACATTCTTGGTGATCCGATGGTCCTGATCTTTTCACAAATTTGCATCTCGCAGTTCCTTAGATGGAGGTTCTTGTCACTCCAAGTCACGATAGGCGAAGCTCCAAGATGGAGCTTAGATCAATGGTCTAGAACCCTTGGCGATCTGACGGTCCAGATATTATTGTGAGTTCGCATATTGCAATTCCTGTGATGGAGGTTCTCATCACTCCAAGTCATGATAGGTGAAGCTCCGAGATGGAGCTTAGATCAACGGTCCAGAACCCTTGGTGATCTGACGGTCCAGATCTTATCGTGAGTTTGCATCTCGCGATTCCTGTGATGGAGGTTCTCGTCACTCCAAGTCATGATAGGCAAAGCTCCGAGATGGAGCTTAGATCAACGGTCTAGAATCCTTGGTAATCTGATGGTCCAGATCTTATCGTGAGTTCCATCTTGCGATTCCTGTGATGGAGTTTCTTGTCACTCCAAGTCGCGATACGCAAAACCCCAAAATGGATTCTTTGACATGCTCTGATCTTCTGCTATGCGTCCCTCTTGGATCAATGGTCAATATTTTATTGAGACTTCGCAACTCCACGAGCCTTCGTTGTGCTTGATCAACGGTCCATATTTGGCCTCGATCTAATGGTTGAGATTATTTTGCGATTTCTCATATCGCGAGTTCGAGAGGTGAAAGGCTGGAGAATTTCATGCCTTTGACTTTCCAGTCAGCGAAATGTTGATCTGTGTCCACGTGTCCTGCCTGTAGATGGACGGTCCTCCTTCTTTTGGGATTTTGTATACTCGCTTCTCCTTGCACTTTAATGAATGTGCAGGTTCTCCCTGATCCAACGATGGTCAAAACTTATGCTTAGATCCGACGCCTGAGATCTGTCCTCCTCTTCTGCGCATTCTTCTTGTCTACAATCAGATCTGATGGTCCTCCTTCTTTCAGGAATTTAAATGGGATCCAATGATCACTAAGTCTTCTCCTACCGAGCTTACGCATCCTCCTTACTTAGAAGAATTTGTAAGTGTCAAAGGCCTCGACCTTTGATCCGCCTGAGATCCTGAGTATGCTATCTCTCTTGAGCCTTGGCAATGAGTTAACCTCATCCCTGGTGCACACCTATGCACTGCATGTGACTCTGTGCTAATCCTCCTTAGCTTACGTTGTTCCTGTTTTTCCATCGATGCACACTCTGATCCTGCCATCAATGACAATCTCACTTTGCATGTTAAACCTACCAACAATCCTCTGCACTATCTCTTCTGAACTTATCGAGATTACTCTGCGACGTCTTCCTAAAATACTTTTGATGCCCGTCTGTTAAATTCTTCCTATACTCATGCCATCTTCACTATTGTACTTGCCATCAGTGACAAGCATATGATGCATGTTAAACATTTTCCAACAATCTCCCCCTTTGGCATTGATGGAAACAAAGACACCCAGATTCTTTTCTCCCCCTTTAAAATCAATGTCAAAGATAATATGCTCCCCCTAAGCTGTGGTAGTAATTTTAGGAGGTATCAGATATTAAGACCAACACAAACTCCCCCTAACAGGAAGGACTCTCTTATTTGAGGCTTGCAGATGTTTGTATCCAAACCAGAGTCTTCTTTTTCTGATTCTTGGACCTGTTCATCCTCAACTTCCACTGTATCCTCTGTAGAATACTCAAAATTGCTCACCTCTCTTACTCGGACTCCATCAATATTTTCTTCTCATGAGTGGATGACTCCCCCTGTCACTATTATCTCTATGCTTCTGACTCTTTTCCCCTTTTATTCCTAAAGTTTAACTTTCCTTGACAAGGTATTTCCTCTTGTTATCTCTATAGGATGTCATGTATATCATTTTGTACATCAGAATGTTGTTGTTGCGAATATCATTGTCCTACTTGAACATTGTGCAATTGTATCTTGTACTTTTTAAATAGCCCTTGGATCTCCCCATTGAATCTCATCGATCTCTATTACTGCAATTTCATTTTTCTTCCATGATGCATTCAATCCAGGGATTTTATTTCCATATTCAATCACAAGAGTAAACTGCTACACCCACTCTCATACTTTCTTTTCTTTCTCACAAATGAAGGACCTGTATCAGGTTTCTTAGGAGCACTGATTTCTACCTTGTTGAGTCCAATACTGGATTGTCATTTGGTGATCTCTGGCTATCCAATATCTTATCCAGGGTCATGAACTTGTTTAAGAACTTGCTTTGGGTGTTTTCCTTCTCAACCTTCAAGACTTCTACTTACATATTATGACATGGTTCTTCTCCTACTTCATCCATGGGGCAAATGCTAACTGAGCATGCTTTTATTGTATCTAAATCTTCTTCTTTACTTGCAGGGGAGGATTCAATTTCAACATCATTAATTGTCCTTATGCCTTTATTCACCACTTGTCCTGAGTTTATGTTCACCTTACATTCTTTGGACGTGAACACCTCTTCACTACCTCTGTCACATTTTTGACTTGTACTGAGAAAATTATGTTTTAGATCATCCACAAGCAGAATGTACTGGGCATCTCCTTTGTCATTACTCAAACTCATCATCCCTCTATCCTTGATTTTGCCTGGTTCATCATTTTCAAGGATCACATTTCCTATTTTTCTTTTACTTATGGACATTAGCTTATCCTTGTCTCCAGTCACGTGCTTGGAACATCCTCTGTTTATATTCCCAGAGGCCTTTTTTTTTTGAGTTGAAAGTGCTTGACCACATTTTTCACTATCTTTTCTTTTCCATGTGCTGGCCTTTCTATCTAAGAAATTTATCCTTGGATCTGCTTTGTAATTCTTTAGATGGCAGTTTGCAGCTTTGTGGCCAAAGTTGTGACAGTTATAGCATTCAATTTAATTGTTCAATAGGTCAAAGTTATTTTTGCAGCGTTGTCTACTCATTGACTGTTTATTATTTCTTGACCTCCTTAGTTGCATGTCTCTAGAATTAATTTGGCAATTTGCAATCTGTGATGGTTTGTTACTTGGTTGTATCATTCTTTGTTATGGAAGATATTTATTCCTTTGAAATATTAATTTCTCATGTCTGAGTCTTAAGGAACAATTTACAGCTTTGTGACCAAAGCTAGAACAGTAGAAACAATACCCATAGAAAAATTCTTTGTACCTGGAAAGTGGTTGTCTTCTTTGAGCAAATCGATTTCTTCCATGTTGATGATGTCTTTGAGCAGGGAGTGCATTATTTCTTTGTTCTACAGATTCAATCCTGGCACCTTTTTCTTTACTTGTCTTGGGCGGCTGATTGTCTTCCTTTGTTTCTATAGGTTTGTTGTTGTCATTGGTTGTAGATTTGACATGGACAATAGCTTTGACAAACTTGATGGGTTATTTGTTTCTTGGCTGACCACTACTTGAGCCTTCTTCATAACCCTAACTAGTTTTCAGCTTTGGATTCCTTTGCTGATTTAGAATGGTGGCTAATGCTTCTGAGGCTTTGATACTTGAAAAACTCTGATGATACAAGGCTTGAAACTTCTCCATCTCTTTCCTAGTTTTCACTACTTCTTTTTCGAGGGCTTCATCTCTTGCCCTCTTTTTTGATAGCTGATGTTTTAGAATATCCTCGATTTTCTTTGCCTCTTCTAATTCCACTTTTAGCAGGGAAAAGTCTTCATCAGGCTATTTACTATCTTTCCTGAACTGTATCAGCAATTGTTTTTGCTTTTTGTTCTTAATTCTGAGTGTATCAATCTCTTCCAGTGCACTGATCAATTCTCCTTCCATATCAACCACAACTTCTTCATCATTCTCATCATTGCCTATTCTTTCATTATAATCCTCTTTTGCCATCAACATGAAGTCATTTACCTTGTCTTCACAGGAAGAGTCACTATCGGTGTCTTTTGAGGAGTTATCATCGTTTACACATAAACTCTTCTTCTTATCAAATCTTCTTGATTTGTGCTTCTCTTCATCTTCAGAGTTTTGATCATGTTTCTTATGTGAACATTTACTTGCAAAATGACCTATCTTACCATAGTTGAAACATTTGAAGGGAATCTTACCTTGGTACTTGCCTGATCCTTTCTTTAATCTTCTCACGATTTTTTCTTCAATTTCATCAGGCTCACAATCCTCATTCTTATCTTCTTTAAATGATGCTTCTCTAGAGCTGGTTTTATCTATAACTATCCTCATTTCATATGCAGTCAACGTTCCTAGAAGTTGATCAAAAGACAAAGTCTTTATATCATTAAGTTCTTCTATAGATAAGACCTTTGGGTTGAACCTATCTGGCAGATATCTCAAAATTTTCTGAACTAAATAGGTTTCCTCAATTTTTTCACCAAGTGCTTTCATTGCATTTACTAGTTCTTCAACTCTCAGAAAATACTTCCCAATGGTTTCATATTCTTTCATCTATATCTTTTCAAACTGTACTCTGTAGGTTTGAAGCTTGTCATCTTTCACCTTCTCATTACCTTCATAACTGTTAATGAGTTTGTCCCACATTTCTTTAGCAGTTTGAAGATGCATCACCTTCACAAACTTGGCTTTTGCAAGTCCATTCAAGATAGAATTCATTCCCTTAGCATTAAAGCTAAATTCTAACTTATCATCCTTGGAAGCTAGCACAACAGGATTTATGTATCCAGTCTCTAGTACATCCTAGACATCAACTCCTAAGGCCATTAGGTATGTTCTCATTCTAACCTTCCAAAAGGAAAAATTTGTTCCATCAAATAGAGGAGGCCTAGTGACTGAAGTCCCTTCATGGCTTGTCATGTTTAAGCTCTAGGATCTACCCTTAGGTAAAAGGGGGCCTGCTCTGATACCAATTGTTGGACAACTGAGAGGGGAGGGGTGAATAAGTTGTTACTGTGCTTAAACAATTATGCTTCTTTTAAACTCTTTGCAGAAACATTGAATGATGATCACAATAATGCAGGGAAATAAACAATGGCACATTCAACATCAGTCACATATATGAGAAACACAGAGATAGATATTTCCTGAGGAAACCCATACAGGGTAAAAACCTCTTTTTCTTTATATGATAAGTAATAGTTACATTTTTTACATTATCATACATATGAGCACCAACTCATAATGAGGCTACAACCTCAGTTTTGCAAGCTGCTACTTGTTGAGGGCACCAACTCTCTGTTTTCTCTAGCACCCACTAGAAGGAAGCACCAACTCCTTGGATTCTCTAGCACCAACTAGATGGAAGTACCAACTTCCAATCATACATGCACCAACCTGTATAATAGAGAACAAGAGTTCTCCCTTGCACCACCCTGCCACCTCAGTTTCTCTGGCTGCAACCAGATGGAAGCTACAACTCCCTGTGTTCAAGCACCCACTTGAACCTATGAGGACAACAATCCTCCCTAGCACCTCCATTCCACCTTGAAATATGAATCTTTTCTACTGAAACTTATTACAGTGATATAATGTTCAACAATGGCTTACCAGACTCATCACTATTCTATTTCATTTCATTGCTCTGTCTGCCTCACTGCCTTCCTGCACACATGAATTGCGCTGTCTGTTCTTATGATTTTTATGCTCTGTGCACCATCTCCATTCACTGCACAGTTCCTCTTTTGTTCAATTCAGCTGTTGCACTCTCCTCCTTCTTCCCGCATGAATCACCTTCAACAACAACAACCACAACAACTCCAACAACAAAAACAACCGCATCCCCTCTCTGTACTGTGTATTTATATCTTTTGTGCACCTTGTTCATGCAATGCGCACAATACCTCTGCATACTCACACCACGTCTATATTCTCCACAACTCGAGTGCTCTATCTGATCATCATTGTGACTCTTCAGCTTCTCTAGCCATTTTTCCACTCATTTAGCATCACTACATCTTATGCTGATATTCCTTAGCCTCTCTGGTAGTTGAGACTCTTCATCTTCTCTATGACAGTCGAGCTCACCTTCTCTATTCCAGTTATAGGCTTCAATTCTCATCCAGTTGTCAATCGCCTCCACGAGCATCTTCATCCCTCTTGAAGATTCCTAGAGACTCTTCATCTCCTCTATCAATCACCTCGAAGTGTCTTTGAGTCCTCTGGTAGAAACCATCATTGGTTTCTAGCAGTTACACTGTGACGTGAAACAATATCCCTCTGATCTCCTTTAGTTTCATCTGCATCGCTGGATTAGATCTAAAGGATATTGTCGTGATTTATGCATTTTTCACTTTCGCAATTCAGAGATTCTGCGATGAGGCATCTTGACTCTTCATGTCGCGAACTCTGAAAAGGAGCTTGGATGCTCTAGCTCCCTCCTCACATGACCATAGGCAGTGACCATTGGTTATAACGACATTTCACTTTTTCGGTATTTCGGCATTTGTACTAGACGTGATCCTCAAAATTCTGAGGCAGAGCTTATCTGCACTAGGTCCTTCCTCTACATGACCACAGGTGGTGACCACTGTCTATGTTAAAAGGCACTGCAAACTCATGATCTTCATCGACCCTGATCGATGGTCCACGATCTCGATGAATCAAAGGTCCAGATATTTTCACGATCTCGCATCTCACTGTTCCTTAGATGGAGGCTCTCGTCACTCCAAGTCGTGATAGGAAAAAATACGAGATAGAGCTCAGATCAACGGTCCACATTCTTGGTGATACGACAATCCTGATCTTTTCACGAATTCGCATCTCGCGGTTCCTTAGATGGAGGTTCTTGTCACTCCAAGTCGTGATAGGAAAAGCTCCAATATGAAGCTTAGATCAACGGTCTAGAACTCTTGGTGATCTGACGGTCCAGATCTTATTGTGAGTTTGCATCTCACAATTCCTGTGATGGAGGTTCTCGTCACTCCAAGTCGCGATAGGTGAAGCTCTGAGATGGAGCTTAGATCAATGGTCCAGAACCCTTGGTGATATGACGGTCCAGATCTTATTGTGAGTTCGCATCTTGCGATTCCTGTGATGGAGGCTCTCGTTACTCCAAGTCACGATAGGCGAAGCTCCGAGATGGAGCTCAAATCGATGGTCCAGAATCCTTGGTGATTTGACGGTCCAGATCTTATCATGAGTTCGCATCTCGTGATTCCTATGATGGAGGTTCTTGTCACTCCAAGTCGCGATACGCGAAACCCCGAAATGGAGTCTTTGACATGCTCTGATCTTCTGCCACGCGTCCCTCTTGGATCAATGGTCAAGATTTTATCGAGACTTCACAACTCCACAAGCCTTTGTTATGCATGATCAATGGTCCATATTTGGCCTCGATCTAACGGTTGAGATTATTTCACAATTTCGCATATCGCGAGTTTGAGAGGTGAAAGGATGGAGCATTTCATGCCTTTGACTTTCCAGTCAGTGAAATGATGATCTGTGTCCACGTGTCCTGCCCATAGATGGACGGTCCTCCTTCTTTTTGGATTTTGTATACCCACTTCTCCTTGCACTTTAATGAACATGCAGGTTCTCCCTGATCCAACGATGGTCAAAACTTATGCTTAGATCTGATGCCTAAGATCTATCCTCCTCTTCTGCGCATTCTTATTGTCTACAATCATATTTGACAATCCTCCTTCTTTTGGGAATTTAAATGGGATCCACCAATCACTGACGCTTCTCCTACCGAGCTTATGCATCCTCCTTACTTAGAAGAATTTCTAAGTGTCAAAGGCCTCGACCTTTGATCCGTCTGAGATCCTGAGTACGCTATCTCTCTTGAGCTTTGGCAATGAGTTAACCTCATCCTTGGTGCACACCTATGCACTGCGTGTGACTCTGGGCTAATCCTCCTTAGCTTACGTTGTTCCTGTTTTTCCATCGATGCACACTCTGATCCTGCCATCAATGACAAACTCACTTTGCCTGTTAAACCTGCCAACAATCCTCTGCACTATCTCTTCTGAACTTATCGAGCTTGCTTTGCAGCATCTTCCTAAAATACTTTTGATGCCCGTCTGTTACATTCTTCCTGTACTCATGCCATATTCACTGCTGTACTTTCCATCAATGACAAGCATATGATGCATGTTAAACATTTTCCAACAATGTGACAATCTCCTTTGGAATACCAAACTTGGCTACAATATGGTTAAAAACGAAAAGTGGATTCGTTTCTCTGTCATTGATAAATGTTGACATGGCCTCGAACCACATAGTGAAGTAGTCTACTTCCACAATGATATAACGATGACCCCTAACTAAATCTAGGTGGAATATAGTAAAATCAATCCCCCACTTGGTGAAGGGACCAACAATAATAACTAGAAACATAGGAGCAGGGTGTGCCCGCATATTCCGAGAGAATATCTGGCATGGGTGACACTTTTTGACCACTTCTACACAATCTTTAATCAATGAGGGCCAAAAGTATCTAGCGTGAAGAATTTTCTGGGATGTTTCCAACCTAGACAAGTTACCGCCACATGCTCTAGTGTGACATTCATTCAATACAATCTTTGCTTCTTCATGACTGAGACAATTATGGATAATTCAATCCACTCCTCGATGATCTAAAGTATCATCGATGATAACATAGTTCCACACTTGATGGCATATTGGACGACGCTCATCATGAGAAATAGAAGAAGGGAACTTCAAAGTCTAAAGATACACAAGTATATCTCCATACCAAGGGTCTGAAGATGCAATAAGGAAAATATCCCCATTGATCAGTGACTCTTCGGGAAAATTATTACCACTTTCGATCTGGAGTTCCGAAATTAGTTCAGCAAAGACCAAGGACTTTTTAGATTTTTCCGAAACAAAATCCAAGTCAAATTCTTGCAGGATGACTAGCCATCAACTGGTTTTCCCACTAATGACCCGTTGTGTCAACACATATTGAAAAGGGTTCAAAACAAATACGACAGTGGTCTTGCAAAGTAATATGTAATGACAGAACTGTTGGACAACATGGAAAACTTCCAAAGCAAGTTTTTCAACATGGGTGTAGTTGAGTTTTGGTCCTACCAAGCCTCAACTAAGATAGTAGATAACATGCTCTTTGAGTGCGTCAACCTCTTGGACCAAGACCATGCCAATAGTAGACTCTGCAATAACCAAATACAACAAGAAATACTTTCCATAATCTAGAGGACTGAGCAGAGGGGAAAACGTCAGAGCATGTTTCAACACTTTGAAAGAGCATTGAGCCGCTTCATCCCAACAAAATGGGACCCCTTTCTTCAAGAGACACATAAAACCTTTAGTAATCTTGGCATAGTTATTAAAAAAACATCGAAGATAGTTAGATTTCCCCTATAGACTTTGAAGCTGGGGGATTTTGCACGAGGGAGACAGCTGAACTATTGCTTCAACCTTCAAAGGATCAAGCATGATCCTTTTAGTTGACACGATAAAACCTAAAAAGAAACATGATGTTACAAAAACTACACTTACTCATATTAAGGAGAATCTAGTAGTAACGACACCTCTCAAAGATGAGTCGTAAATGGGCAGAATGATCAGATCTATTACGAGAACATGATGCCAGATCATCAAGATATGCCTCGACTATGTGTTTTAGTTCGTGGAAGGAAAACAACATGGCCCGCTAAAAAGTGGCTCCAACATTCTTAAGGAAAAAAGGAATTTTTCTGTATGTGAATGTACCCCAAGGACATATAAACTCCATTTTAAGTTGGTCCTCGGGCTTGATCTAAATCTAGTTGTACCCATAAAATCCATCCATAAAAGAAAAGACTTCACAACCTACACATTCATCAACAATTTGGTCAATGAATGGGGTTGGAAATTATATTTTGAGAAAGCTTTGTTCAAATGACACCCATTCGGTCAATTGCACTGGATAGTTGAAACCATCCTTGATGAGTTTCTCTACCTTAGCTTTTATGGCCGCTACCTTGTGAGGATTGATTGGGAGAATCTTCTGTTGGACATGCTTAACATCGAGGAAATTTGTAATCTTGTGTTCAACTATACGTGGGTCAATTCCTGGCATCGCCTCATAAGACCATGCAAAAATATCACGAAAGTATTTAAGTAATTCAATATAAATATAAATCTCCTCAAAGGAATTTTTTTCTCAAGTGAAGACATTTTCCACGATGCCATGGGTTATGGATATGTCGATAGGAATCATTTCATCTATACTTAACATGTTTCCCTCAACATAGATTTTGTGCATAGCTAGAGGGTTAACATGACAAGTGACATCTCCATTCATGATTGTAGTGAACTCTCCTCAACTCAGGTAAAAAATAAGATCTGTGGTTAAGATCATCCCAAGGTCTATCCAGCCCAGTCATTGCCTCCAAAATCACCTTGTTGGAGGGAAATACTAAGTCCAAAGGATAATAAGTGGCAAGACAGTATTGAGACCAAATAGGCCTGAGAATGGGATATAGATCCTATGGAGGAGATGGATCAACGTTGGTCGAGGTTTGTTGGACAATATTGTATGCAACCTCAACAATAGATAAGGGAATAGCCATTCCAAGGTTCCCTACCCCTTCCATTGAAGCTGATGGGGAAAGTAAAGTCCATGGGTCATTAACGTAACTCATTCAAAAATAATAAACTTGAAATATTGCATCCTTCGGTTGATTAGGGACAGCCAAAATAAACTTGACGTCATTGGCACGTGAATTTTTTTCAAAAGACCCCATTAGAGATGGAAACAATCTGACACCTAAGTTGATGGTACCTGGATATGGGTTTTTAATCACCGGGACCATGGATTCCCTTGATGAAGTGTTAGGATGGGAGTAGGATAATTGATCAATGGTTATGATCCGACCATCATGAGGAAAACATAAGACCTAGAAAATGGTGGATACAAATGTTGTCATAGCATAGGTCCAACTCCTCCCTAACAAAATATTGTAGTCGAGAGGACCATCGACTACTTCTACCTTGACACACATGTTTTTTCCCTCCAACTGAATGAGGAAGAAGGGAATTATTCCATGTGGTCTAAAAGATCATCTGTCAAACGCGGTTAGAAACATGTTCAATGGAGACAACTCAGGTTGGCCAATGTCCTTCCAACATGCTGAAGACATCACTTAAGTCGAGGCACCCTCATCAACCACTGTACGAAAAATGTTCTGTGTCAACGATTTCGTGGCATACACCACTACTATCTAAAAATAAATGTGGTGAGGCAGATGAGTTTTATAATCTGTAGGGTAAAAAAAAATCATTTTAGAGTTAGTAGTCTTGGCCGCTCCCAAGGAAAAAAACAATTCTTTCCTCTGTGAGGGGAAAATCTAGAGGACTTCCAAAGAAAACATTGCATAAGGACTTTGTGCCAGATCCTCCACGATGGAGTAATTATGAGCATCCCTTGTGTTTAGGTTTTGAGAATCCTTCTTAAACACACCCTTAGGGATGCGAGTCACATTTTATCCCACAATCTCCTCAATTTTAAGAGGAGGTGATGGGATGGAGGCTTCTTTTCCCTTCTCAAAATATTTTGGCATTTCGTAATTATGAGCCCTAGTTTGCAGATGAGTGTTGGTTGTAGAGATTGATTATCTTCCTAATTTAGAGGTTTGTTTCAACCATTCTTGGACCACATTACCTAACGGGGGGTGTGTGGGGGATTTTCCTGCCAAAATTGTTGTTAGATTGGTCCATAGGGGTGGTGGTGGTGGTGACAATGTTTGTAGCCCCCGCTAGCATGGGATTCAGGTACAACTCCCCCGAAGAAATATTTTTGGAAAATTGACTTGTAAAATATTGTAATTTTGTAGTCAATATGGATCGTTCATTATAAGGTCACATATATGATGGTAGAAGTTATTTTATGGTTTTTTTCCCTAAAAGGAAACCCTCTCTTATGAGGGAATTGTATTGTGGTTGTGTATTATTGTGAATATTGTATTCTGAGAGAGGAGACCGTGAGAAAAATAAGAGGAAGTTACAACAAGTGTGTTGTAGGTTGTATCCCTTCATTTTGTTGGATAATAAATAGGAAGGACCTGGAAACTTCTCTGGTGGACATAGCCCACATTGGGTGAACCACGCATATCTGTGTCTCTATTGTATGGTGTATCTTTTGTGTTTTATTTTCACATTTTTTTTTAATTTTAATGCTCCATGATCCTACTTTTCTAACAACTGGTATCAGAGTAAAAGGTAAATCGTAGGAAAAGAGGGTTCCAAGTTTGAATGGGAACAATTGTGAAAGATGGAAATTTTAGGGTCAAGAAATTTAATGGCCAAAACTATCGGTTATGGAAGATGCAGATGGAAGATTATTTATATCAGAAGGATCTATTCCTACCATTGGGAAGAATAGAAAATAAACCAATGAACATGAAAGACGAAGAATGGGAGGTTCTTAATAGAAAGGCACTAGGAATGATACGAATGAGCCTAGCAACGTCAATGGTTTTCAATATCTCCAAATAAAAGAAAATGAAAGCGCTGATGGACACATTGGCTAAACTATATGAAAAACCATCGGTGTCCAATAAGGTATTTCTAATGAGGTGATTATTTAATATGAATATGTTAGAAGGTGGGTCTGTTGCAAATAATTTAAATGAATTTAATATGATTACTAATAAGCTAAGTTCTGTAAAAGTGGACTTTGATGATGAGGTCAAGGCTCTTCTAATACTGTGTTCATTTTCATAAAGATGGAATGGCTTGGTCATGGTTGTAAGTAATTCTATCTCTGGTTCAAACACTCTAAAATTTGATGATGTTGTTGGTGTTATCCTTAGCGAGGAAATGTGAAGGAAAATAACATGTGAGACATCAAGTAATGAATTAAACATGGAGAATAGGGGAAGAAAAAAGGATAGAGGAAAGGGCTCAGGGAACCGTGGGAATTCTAGGAAGGGAAGATCGAAATCCATACTGGGAAAGATAGAGTGTTGGAATTGTGGGAAGAAAGGACATCTGAAGAAATATTGCAGAGCTCCAAAGAAACAAAGATATGGACAATAGGAGAAAAATAAAGAAGAAAATGTAACAAGTGAGGTGTTACAAGATTCTTTGATTTTTTCTGTAGATAATATTTTTGAGTCTTGGGTAGTAGATTCAGGGGCTTCATTTCATGCCACACCCCATAGGAAAGATTTTCTAGATTATGTTCAAGGTGATTTTGGATAGGTTCATTTGGGTGATGATGCACCATGAAAAATTGTTGGAATGGGAAAGGTACACATAAAGAAAAAGAATGGAAACCAATGGTTGTTGAAAGAGGTAAGACATGTTCTAGATCTAAGGAAAAATTTAATTTAAATAGGGAAGTTGGAAAGTGAAGGATATACATCCATATTTATAGATAAGGCGTGGAAGGTCACCAAATGATCACCGGTGATAGAAAAAGGAGAGAAGGTAGGTACATTGTATTTATGTACTAGTAATACCGACTCTTCTCTCTCTTTAGCTTCTACAGGAGTGGATACAACACTGTGGCATCATAGGCTTGGACACATGAGTGAGAAGGGGAAGCAAATACTTCACAAAATAAATTTGTTTTTAGATATTAAACAAATTGATTTGGATTTCTGTGAGCATTGTGTTTATGGAAAACAAAAGAAAGTCAGATTTCTCTGAGTCAGAAAAGAAAAGAAGAGTGAAAGGTTAGAGCTTGTGCATACAAATGTATGGGGACCAAATCATGTATCATCTCTTGGTGGCTCTCATTATTATGTTACTTTTATTGATGATACAACTAAAAAAACTTGGGTTTATTGCATTCGATAAAAAAAATGATGTTTTTCATACTTTTAAGAAATGGAAAGCTTTGGTTGAGAATGAGACGGGAAAAAGGTTGAAGTGTCTCAGATTAGACAATGGAGGTGAATATTGCAGTAAGGAGTTTGATGATTACTATTCGTACCATGGGATTCATAGAGAGAAGAAAGTTCCATGAACACCACAAGAAAATGGTGTGTCAGAAAGGATGAACAAGACCATCATGGGGCGTGCAAGGAGTATGAGATTGCATGCAGGGTTTCCCTTATAGTTATAGGCAAATGTTGTAGATATTGTTGTTTACTTAATAAAAATAGGACCTTCAAGATCTTTGGATGGTGGAATTATAGAGGAGTCATGGGCAGGTAAAAAGGTAAACTATTCATTTATGAAGAAGTTCGATTGTGAAACATTTATCCATATTGATAAAGAAAATAGAACAAAGCTTGAAGAAAAATCCAAGAAGTGTACCTTTATTGGATATGGTGTTAATAATTTTGGTTATCGCTTGTGGGATTATGAAAATCACAAAATCATTAGAAGTAGAGATTTCATATTCAATGAGAAGGTCATGTACAAATATTAGTTGCAGGGAAAGAAACAAGAAAAATAAAAACCAGAATACACAGTGCTTGATGAGATCACTAAAAAAGAAATTCCAAAGGTACCAAAAAATCAAAATGTACAACAACAGGAGAAACATGTACCTCAAATTCCTACAAGTGTTTTTAGAAGATCTACCAAGTTAAGTATATCCCCTGAATGATACTCTCCTTCATTGTATTATTTATTATTTGCTGATTTTGGTGAACCAGAAAGTTATGAAGAAGTAATGAACGTAGAAACTAAAAAGAAGTGGGAGCAAGGAATGAAAGAGGAAATGGATTCCTTGGTAAATAAACAAATTGGGAGTTGTTTTAGTTCTCTACAAGAAAAATAACATTGCAGAATAAATTGGTTTACAGGTTGAAGAAAGAAGATGGAGGAAAAAGAGGTACAAGGCTAGACTTGTTGTAAAGGGGTTTGCAAAAAATAAAGGTATATATTTTGATGAAATATTTTATCCTGTTGTTAAAATGACTTCAATTAGGACTATTTTAAGTCTTGTGGCAATAGAAGACTTCATATTGAATAGCTAGATGTAAAAACATCTTTTCTCCATGGGGATTTTGAGGAAGAGATTTATATGCAACACCCATAGGGGTATGAGGTCAAAGGAAAGGAGAATTTGGTATGCAGGTTGAAGAACATATTGTATGGACTAAAGCAAGATCCAAGGCAATGGTATTTGAAGTTTGACAGGTTTATCACAGGACAAGGTTATAGTAGATGTCATTCTAATCACTGTGTTTATTTTAAAAGGCTAGAAAATGGAAGCTATATTATCTTGCTATTGTATGTAGATGACATGCTTGTTGTAGGGTATAATATGGAGGATACCAATGTGATGAAGAAGAAATTAGCTAATTCATTTGCGATGAAGGATTTGGGTGCTGCAAATAAAATCCTTGGTATGATAATAACAAGAGACAAGAAAAAATGCAAATTGACATTGTCTCAGGGTGAGTACATAGAGAAGGTGTTGGAGAGGTTTAGAATGAAGAATGCAAAAATAGTTAGTACACCTTTAGAAAACCATTTAAAATTAACTAAGGAAATATGTCCCAAGACACATGATGAGATAAAATACATGTCCAGGGTCCCTTATTCATCAACAATTGGAAGCTTTATGTATGTGATGGTTTTCACAAGACCAGATATCGCACATGTAGTGGGACTTGTGAGAAGGTATATGAACAATCCAGGTAAATAACATTGGGAGGTAGTAAAGTAGATTCTCAGGTATTTGAGAGGTACTGCTACTCATGCATTATGTTTTAGAGGTTCAGACAATGTTCTACATGGACATGTTGATTTAGATATGGAAGGTGATAAAGATAGCAGGATAAACACCACATGGTATGTTTTTACTGTAGGTGGAACAACAGTAAGTTGGATTTCAAAAATAAAAAAGGTTGTTGCACTTTCAGCAACAAAAGTAGAGTATATTGCTTCTATAAAGGCTAGTAAATAAATGATTTGATTACAAAGGTTTATGGAGGAATTGGGAAAGAAGAAGGAGAATAGCAAGTTGTACTGTGATAGTGAGAGTGCCATTCATCTTGCAAAAAACTCATCCTTCCATTCAAATACTAAGAATATACAACTCAGGTACCATTTCATACGATCCATCTTGGAAGATGGACATTTGAAGTTGGAAAAGATACATACTAGCCAGAATCCTGAAGACATGTTAACAAAGGGAGTAACCAATGAGAAATTGAGTTCCTACTTAGTTTTAGTTGGCCTTCAAGAATGAAGGTGAAGATGAGAAATTTTCCAGGTACAAGGTGGAGTATAGTCCAACAGGTACAACAACAGTGGATATTTTATGATCAGTCTCCAAGTGGGATATTTTTGGTTGCGGATCCTGATTATCTTCCCGATTCATAGGTTTGTTTCAACCTTCCTTGGACCCCATTCCATAACGAGGGGGTTTGGGGATTTGGGGAAAAATTGCCTTGTAAAATATTGTAATTTCATAGTCAATATGAATCGTTCATTATAAGGTCGAAAATATGATGGTAGAAGTTGTTTTATGGTTTTTTTTCCTTAGAAGGGAACCCTCTCTTATGAGGGAATTGTATTGCGGTTGTGTATTATCACGAATATTGTATTTTGAGAGAGGAGACTATGAAAGAAGGAAGAGGAAGTTACAATGCATGTGTTGTAGGTTGTATCCCTTCATTTTGTTGGATAATAAATAGGAAGGACATGAAAACTTCTCTGGTGAACCTAGCCCACACTGGGTGAATCACGTATATCTATGTCTCTATTATATTGAGTGTTGGAGATACTTCACACACACCTAGGATTTATTTTTCCTAAGGTTTTCCCTATGTTTATTAGTCAATATTTGTTAAGAACCAAATATCAATATACCATAGAAAAACCTCTGAATAAGTACTCAACTCCTTGAAGAAGAGATAATTTCATATAATAAGCCTCTTCAAGGGGGAAACCTCCTTTTACCCCACATAAATGTTCAAGTACAAGATGATTCCAAATGAAAATGTCTCCTTGGTATATATAGGAG
>JZKD02S2418407.1:90811-136482 GCA_000966675.3 Picea glauca | reverse complement strand
ACCTTCATCAAGAGTCCAAGTAGGATTGTCTGGAGGCTTATTTGGTGTAGAAGTTCCCTTTTTTGGTGGCATGTTGGCCAAGTATCACTTTAAACCTTGATTTTGAGGTGGCTCTACTAGACTATCTTCCTTTTATTGTATCTCCAAAATTTTGACCCTTCTGAGTATGAAATTTTATTTTTTATAGGTCTCTGATATTTCTTCTCTTCAATGCCAAATGTCTGATAAAAATTGGATGTGCCAAGTGGAATTTATGGTAACTTCCCACAACTTGTTTTCTTTTTTTCCTTTTCAAGAGATCTCACTTGTATAGCTTTCCCTACACAAAATAATTGATATAAATTATGCAACTCATACCAGAACTACTATGGTCTGTCCACTATCCAATGAAACTAGTCTCACTCAATTTGGATACTCTAGGAATAATTTATGATTGTTTTACCCGGAACACCTGCTTGAGACTAGTCAATAGGACTAGTCAGATACCCTATCTTCCACAGGGTGTATCTAAAAATTTACGATGACCCAAAAGATGAAATTTCTATCAAAAATACCTTAATAATTTCTGAGAATAGCCTCTCGAGTGTAGGGTCTGAAATGTTACAAAAATAGTTTTATAGCGAAAATTTTGCAATGACTCACTTGAGGATGATTCCAGAACCCTATCTTACAAATGGTGTATCTACAAAAGTATAAGGTCTCAGGAGCTAAATTTTTAACCCAACGTACCTTGATCCATATACTAAATATCCTCCAATCCATTTCTTCTGAATCATTGTAGAAAAAATGTTATAGCGAAAATTCCACGGTGTCTCAGATGTAGTAGTGAAACCCTAAGGCCTTGAGCTCTGATACCATATGTTAAGAACCAAATATCAATATAGCATAGAAAAACCTCAGAATAAGTACTCAATGCCTTGAATAAGAGATAATTTCAGATAATAAGCCTCTTTAAGGGGGAAACCTATTTTTACCCCACATAAATGTTCAAGTACAAGATGATTCCAAATGAAAATGTCTCCTTGGTATATATAGGAGAGTAGGAGGTATAATTACAACTAATGGAATAAAGCCGACATAAATAAAATAAAATTACTAATGTAATATGCCCCAATTAAGGGGTAATGAGCCAATATTAGGGCTTAACACTATTCAGTCTCCTATAATTTAGGGAGAATATTTTCTTCAGTTCACACTTCAGTTTGATCAGTTGAGTGGAGTCTAGACGCCACATTGGGATTATCACCATGCAACATTGGGATAATCATCGGATAATGCACATTTTCCTTGGGATAATCACCAAACTAGCACATTACTCATGATTCCCTGATCTCCTCACCACTTCACTTTGTTTCAGTCAGTTAACTGAAAACTGAGAGACTAGTTCACTCAGACTAGGTGGAAGTTCACTCCTGTAACTACATGAGAGATTAGACTAGGTGGAATTTTACTCCCGTAAATACTGATGTGTGTCTAGATAACTCTAGACCACCACTATGGTGCATTTTATTCTCCTCAGTGCACATTAGTTTAGTTATGCAGAGAATATCATGTGTAAATTATCTTTCATTCATTTGGTTAATGAGAATTCTTCCATTCTTTTCTTTGTTGCTTCTCTTTTCTCATATTTTCTCTGTAAATTGTGAATTTCATTTTCTAGATAGATATATTATGTGCAGGTTCAAAAACTTTACATGGTATCGGAGCTGACAGGCTGCTAGGGAAAAGACACACCAAATTATTTTTTGCAGGTACTAAAGATTGAAGACAACGAAAAAAATTAATTTCCAAAAGAATTCATTCTTACACCATACAATTTATTTGGATGGAAGGAGAAGGTGATAATGCATATTCTAGGGAGAGGATTATATATGTTAACCATGAACACAGAAACTGAACCAACATCAGCTATAGAAAAATCCAAGTATCTAAATTGAATGGATGAAGTGTTTGGAAGTATTTGCAGTCTCATTTCTCCTGAACTCCTCTTTCACATATCCTCCTATAAAACCCCCCAATGAATCCTGGACCACCATGGAAGAGATTTTTGGAAAATAGGATGATTTGAGGGGACACATGCTTGAGGTGGAATTGCTCACTTTGGATCCAAAAACCTTCGACAATTTCCAAGATTTCTTTACCAAATATAAGGATTTGTTGTTGTAACTCAAGGCTTGTGAGGTTGATAAATATAAGGAGGAGAAACAAATGTTTCTTACCATTCTCTCCAAAATTGGTCCGGAATAATCAGTTTTTGTATCTACATTTCATTTAGTTAGGCTCTCCTCTGGATCCACCTGGATGATGCCCTCTCTTGAGGCCTTTATCGGGTCTCTGACATGAGAGAAGAACAAGCTCATCAATATGAGAAAAATAAAAAGCCCAAAGGTGCATGCACTTACTGTGCAATATGGTAGTGCTCATCAATACCAAAAATCTAAAGACAGACAAAAGGAAAGCACATGAAAATACAAATAAGGAAGGGTACTCAAAACCCTTCCACAATGCCTCCGGATCCAAAGGTGGAAAGGGAAGAAAAGGGGAGAAATGAAATTACTTCCATAAATGATTCCATCTAGAATCTACATGTATGTAGAAAAAAATAGATCAAATGTCCCAAATACTTAAAAAAAACAACCTTGGAGATCACATCCCTGAGGGTGCCAATAAGAAGAAGCTAGAAGATCAGAATCCCAAGAAAGACAATTCTAGCCATGCTTTGATTGCCACCAACTCCTCTCCCGATGCTTGGATTTTAGATTCAAGTGAATCACACCACATGGAAGCGACAAAATGAGTCTATTATTCATTGGATGCATGCAAGGTTCCTCCTATTCTAATGGGGGAAAACTCTCCAGTCGAGGTCACTGACAAATGAAGAATTGAATGCACAAACGAAAGCTTCAAGAATGTGCTACACGTTCCCAAATTTTCTGTCAATATTATCTCCATGTATCATATAGAAAACTCTGACACTAGAAAGAGAGTCATATTCATACCTGATGTAGTAGATATCTATGAAATGCAAACCAATTCCAGGGTTTCTACCAGGGAGGTAAATCCTCAATATAGACTACACATTTTCTAAATTTATTGAAAGAGATTTTGCATTACTGCTTACCCATGTTGATGAAAGTAGTAGGATATGCCATGAAAAGTTTGGGAATTTAAATTTTAGATATATGAAACAACTTAGAAAGAAGGGAATGGTTGATGGTCTACTAGAAATCCACTTCTCCAAAGGAATTTGTGAGGGAGATGTTCTTGGAAAACACCCTCAAGAGAAATTCGACAAAGGAAAGAATGAGAAGGATTCCTTTCCTTTAGATATGATCCATAGTGACCTCATGTTCCATTTTACGCATATATAAATTAGTAAATCAAGTTACATGCTCATTTTTGTTGATGATTTCTCACGCTTCACATGGATTTTTTTTCTGAGGAAAAAATTTCGCCACTTGAATAAGCAAAAGAAGGGCACTTACAAGTCTAGTTGGGCTTGCTAGAAAATACATAGGTTAGTGTATGAATTAAACAATCCAAGCACATGAAATAAACAAACAACTAACTAGAAACAACTAAAGAAATAATTAAGGAAATAAAACTAAAATGCATAAGGAACTTTGAACCAAAATCAATCAACCAAATGACCAATGATTATGCCACCAATGGATAACTATATTAGTTGGAAAACAACGTAGAGAAAGGAGGACTGATGGATCCCCTCTTCCTCGTTGGGAGGGCTCTTGAATCCCCTATTCAAGATCTCTTCTTACAATGATAAAATAGAAATAAAATGGTGAAGAAATCCAAGCCTATTCCCTCAAGAGGTGAGGTGAATAGCTATTCTGAGGTTGCTAGAATGCTCTAAGAAGAAAATAGGTTTCTTGAGGGAGGATATAATTAGCATAACAATACAATGAGATTCTTAAATTCTTAGTGCACCCATGGCCTCCTTTTATAGCATGTCTTTGAGGCAATATCCAACTAATTCTTAGTGTGGACAAGGGGCCCTTTAGGGCACCCTTAGGTCTTTGACCATCCCCCCATTCAGATTCAGCTTGGATTTGAGGGTCAAATCAAGTTGGGAGTTGGTCTAGTTGGTCTAGAAGTGGGTGAGGGGACAACAAGAACCATACATGAATCATTCATAGGAGTGCATGAATTTTCTCGTACACAGTCGCGCATATGGCGCATTGTACACTCTACGGGCTTATTTGGCCTGCGCACTGTGCGCACGCTTCCTTTAGTTTTTAGTGCATGCCAATTTTTTGACCAGTTGTATAGTTTTTGCCTCTTGGAAATGAATTTTGGGTCCGGCAAGGGAACCAGTAGGTTTTTGGAGATGTTGTATTCCTATAACCAGTTGCATGCAATGTTGCAGACAAGATTTCAGTGATAACATATGCCCCCTGATGTGTGAGGTTAGGAGCATACGTATAGCCGAAATACACCAATGTTTCTTCTACTGAGAGTACCATTGTAATTAAGAGTTTTGATAGGAACCGCAAGAGCGATCCGTCAGAGGGAGAGGAGAAATAAAATTTGTATACAAATGAGGCGGGCATGCCCCATGGTCGTGTCATGTAGCTCAAAAATTGAAGACAATAACTGAAGTTGTATGCTGATGTAGATAATTGCAGTGCCCTCTAGGGTGGTTGATAATGGAAGATGACAATTCTGATGGCGAACCTACTCTGAAAAAGCGCAAGTACACCTGTAGGAAGTGTCGATGACCCATAGGCATTGATGGCCTAACAAATTTAGAGGTATTCAACTAGTATAAAACAATTTCAATAGTCACATAGTAATATCCACTGTAACATGAGATTTTGTTGAAGTCGAATGTTAGGGGGGTTGACAATATCAGAGATCAATGATGGTTCCCTCCGTGCCATCCGAGACTCCTCATTGTAAAGGCAATGAGTGTCAAGATATTGTCGCCCGTCTGGAAACTGTGCTAATGTTGATAGATAGGGAGACACAGATCCAAGAATCAAAAGCGATTCATGAAATCCATTGGATGAGATCAAGAAATGATAAGGGACATGAATGAAGTCAAGATGTGGCAAGACTCAAGATTTCCCTTGGTTGGGGGTATATTGGAAGGATGATTGTAAGCAACCGTAAAACTGTATCTAGTGTCAGGGGGACGACTAGACATGAGGTTAAATTGGGCCAGAGGCGTGACAAAGTGGACAAACTCAGAGATAAGGGGTACATGGACTATGGGATACTCAAGGTTTATGGATGATGTCAATATGCATAGAGGATAGTGAATGCCCCAACCAAGGGAGACATGGGTTTCTTTTCCAAAAAAAAGAAGGTCATCAAGGGTGAGAATAGAAATCTAAGTAAATGCTAGAAACAAAGGATTTTTACAATTACCAAATAAATAAAGAATAATTTGGGATGAGTGTATAGATATAGAAACGGGTGCCCCAGTGCCAGATGGCATGGCCTGTGAGGGCGCAATTTGCGTGGAGAACAGGTGGAAGGTGGGGGGCCCATAGGTGGGTTTCTTTATGAGGTAAATGAATGGAGGGAAATATGTAGATGGAAAAACTGATTGTGGATGAAATGGAGGGTTAATGATACTGCGGAGGTGCCGTCAAAATAGAACTGTGATGAGTTAACTTGGGAGTACATTGGGTAAGCTAGCAAAAATGAGGAGAAGGAGTATGTGGCTGATTCTCGAAAATGCGTAAGACTATTCAGAATCCCATCCTAGGGGTGAAAGAAACATGAGTGTCAAAGTGCTAAGGGGGACTATGAATGGGATGATTCATGTGGGCAAGAGTGATACTAGGTGACAGTACCGAAATGTAGTGGAGGTGGTAGTACTGTAGAGCCAGATGCAGGGACCCTAAAGGCAAATATTGGAGGGTGTGACTGGGAGATGCAAGTGATATTCAGAGGGAATGATTACATGCCAGTGTCAAGCAAATACCTGAAGGGGTTGTGCTGGTTTGTGATGACCAAGTACCTGCACACATTAAAAGAGAATACCTGACGTGAACAATATCTGAAGATAAAGAACTTATAATAGTTATTTGATACTTTTGAACATGAGAATGCGTACTTGGGTGTGATGTGAGAAAAATGCTCCCCCGGGGCCGAGTGCATATGGTGATCCAAGGAATGTAACTGTGTATGTAGCAGGACCCTGATCCCATGGCTGAAAATGGATTGGAAAAAAAAGATTCTGAGCTCCTATAACTAAGTATGGAAGTTTGGGAAAGGGGACTATATATGGCTGGGGGCCCACAATGACACCTCTTTTGTACCTGCTACCATAGTGAGTTGACGAGAGGTTTTATAGGATATTTGGAGATTATGGAAGTTCAAGCCGACCAATCTATGAGTTTCAAGAGCCAAGTTAGTGGTCTCATCCTCCTGCACAATAGATAGGTTCTACTTTTTGGGTAGGGTTGTACGGATGTCTATACTAGAGTGTTTTGTAGGGATGGGCCCACCAGTGCACGGGAGAAGGAAGGATACCCACGCTGAGATGCACAGGTATAATTCCCTCTCTCGTGCATGGCGTGTGCCTGTACTAAATACAACTGTGCATGGGGGCACATGGGTGGGAAAAAATGGTTCACATGTGATGCGTGCCTGTCCTGCGCATTGTGCGCAACTGTTTCTCAGACAGTTGCTCATCAGTGCGCAACTGTGTAGAGAATAGTTGCACATGAATGTGCACCTATGGGTGTGATAGATGCGCATTGATGCACCTCTATTTCTTCGATAACTGTGCATGGAAGCACAACTATGTGAAGAACATGTGTGCATATGTGCGTGCCTGTGGGGGTGACAGTCGTGCATATGAGGCAAAGATGGGGGGTTTAAAAAACTTGTATTTTTTGAAGAGTTTTGTAATGAATGATGATTGTTGATCAATTGTTTTCTGGGTGAATGCAGGTGATCATTTCAGCATGCCAGTTCATTGGAGGGAGTGGGATTGGGAGCACCTCAAGGAGGCGGTGAGAGAGGAGTTGGGAATTCAGAGACTCTTGGCAGGCTGTGGGTTGCTCAAGTTCTTTGATTGACCACTGATACGATCACAGGAGTACCTTCTTCAGTATCTTATTTCGATGTGGAGCACTAATCTGTAGTGATTCATTGTGTGGGGAAACAGTTGAAATTATCAGCTATGGAGGATGTCTATTTCTTGACGGGACTCCATTTTTGGGGAATGGCCCTACTTGTTGATCCCCAGTTTCGAGGGGATGTATACTTGGTAGAATTGGGACAGAGTTATTGTTCGAGGCCAGAGATTATGTCAGGTTCAATTTTCTACATCGAGGCGATGGATGAGCTCTTGCATCAGTGCATTGTAATGATGATTGGGAGGATCTACATATCCTTAGTGACTCAATGAATTAGTGGTGGTGAACTGAGGATTATGCAGAGACTGTTGGATGGGGATTTTTTCGCCTGGGGCTTGATGTTGCATGCCAAGATGACGGGGCAACTTCACCGGTGTCGGACCACCAATTCTAGTGAGTTTTCCTTTGGATCGATCATGGTGGTGTGGTTTCTGGAGAGGGTGCCCATGTTGTGCCATAAAGTGTTGTTATCGGCTGCTGGGGAACGAGAGCCACGACTGATGTGGTGGGCATCAATTTTGGTGTGTCATGGAGGAGGGGATGGTGGCCACTATTTTACGACCACATTGGCGTGTGTGTGGCATCATATGCCACAGATTATATTGCAGTTCCCATATGGTGGGATGGACTTCCAGCATGACTCGGATATGGTGCTTCCTCCTGGAGAGGATTGAGACCAGAGAGGTATGTTGGTGTACTTATGTGTTGTGATTTTGATAGTGTAGCATATGTTTATATGCATGGATGTTGATTCTATATTTGTTTGTGTTTTTGTGGATGTGGGTTCGTGAGGCAGAGTTGGTTGGAGAGCTGACTCGTCAGGGGCCAGTGATACCATCGAGGGTAGAGCCGTGGGTGGGAGAGAAACGCCGGAGGGACGAGGCTGGTGCAAGGCCATACTATGAGGTGAGAGCCGACATGAGGTGCATATTTGATGATCCAGGTGTAGGGCCATCGCATGGGCTTGAGGTAGAGGCTAGCGGGGATTTAGAGGATTTCCAATGTCAGTTGGAGGTGATATTGTAGGGTGTGCCCAAGGGCATGTGGTCCCATATCTAGGATGAGAGAGTCCTAGAGAAGTGTGTGGGTGGCCCTACATAGTTGCAGACTCTGATCCGTAGAGAAGTTGTGGCGGGGGTAGCGATGACTGGGTGACTTCCCCCCAGACCTAGAGGACCCCTAGATGGTGGGGCACCTCCTGCAGGACATGGTGGTGGTGCTCTGGGGGAACCTTGATTGCTATGTTGTATATTTTTTTATTTATAGAGGCATGCAAGCCCATTTTGTATAGAGTAGTGTGATACCCATTTTGTACCTATAGGGGTGAGGAGGGCTCACTTGCATATGGGCGATGTACATGTTGTACTATTTTGTAAAAATTGATGAAACATTGATCGTTATATATATATGGATATACATGTTTGGGATCTCTGTGATGTTTACATGTGATGATATTTTGTTATGTTTTTATGATGTATAATCTATATGTTGTGACAAAATTTTGATGATTTATTTATGTGTGATGATGTCTTGATGTGATAAATGCAAATCTAACACTAGGTTAGCCATGCTATCTTCTATTTGATTAAATTGTCGTGGAATATGTGTAAATGTAATTGAATCAAAATTATGATATAATAGTCTAACTTGCAGGTATTTGCGAAAGAGGCAAGGATCACAGACACGATATACGTTGTTGAGATGTAGAAAAACAAGCTGGGAATCTAATAAGACGCTAAGGTGATGAATGTGGCAGTGATTGGCCTCAGTGAGGAGGGCAATGACGGTTGTGTATTCTGCTTGTTTGTTGGTTGTTGAGCCCAAACATATGCTGCTGAAGTGGAGTAGTTCATGTGAGGGGGTGAAGAGGGTCCAAGTGGTTGAAGCGAGATTCTGTGTCCGGTGGTTAGCTCCATTTGCGTAAGCGATGTGGTAGGCTGATGAAAGATGCATCTGTCAATAACACATATGGTAGATCATACATGAGGTGTGGAGGGAATAAAAGAAGACTAAAAACTCTACAAATGTGTATGAATAAAAAGCCTAGTGTAGCATGGCTATGCTTAAGTGTAAAAGTTCTTTCGGTACAACCTGTTGACGAGTTCTTTGAGAGGATAGCCTTCTGGAGAGGCCAGGATGTATGCGCCTTTAGTGAGGCAGTGCTGGACAATGTATGGTCCATGCCATAATGACTCAAATTTACCATGACCGAGAGTATCATGATTAATATCGTAGGATAGGACGAGATCTCCTTTGTTAAAGGAGTGAAGGTTAACGTGGCGGTCAAAGGTGGCCTTTGACCATTTCTTAGTTGCCTCATTTTTCTGTAAGGAAGACCGACAATATTCATCCAACAAATCTAAGTTCAACAAGCACTGCTCCATTGGAGCAGTGTCAGGTAATATCTCGATGGTGGTGCGCAACGTGGTAATTTCACACTCAATGGGGAGAGTGGCTTCAATCCCATGGATGAGATGAAACAATGTAAAACCGGTGGAATTTTTGACTACCGTGTGATAAGCCCATAATGCTGAAAACAACATATGATGCTAGTTGGTATTATGTTTGTTGACAGTTCATTGCAACATGGTTTTTAGGAATTTGTTAACAACCTCAACTTGTTCGTTAGACTGAGGGTAGAATGGGGAGGAAAATCCATGGGATAATCCTAACCTTGAAGAGAGTTCTATGAATATCTCATTCTCAAAGTGTTTACCATGATCAAAGACTAACTGTGGTGGGACTCCGAAGAGAGTAATGACATGGTTGAAGAAAAAATGTGTTGTTGTGTTAGGGTGTTATTGAAGGTAGGCATGGCTTCGGCCCATTTGGTAAAGTAATACACTACCATGATGATGTACTTGTGTCCATTGCTAGATGGAAGATTGCAATTCATGAAGTATATGGCCCATTTGCATAAGGGGCCGACAGTGATGACTGGATGTAGAAGAGTGGGTGGCGCTCGTGCTTTGTTTGCATAAATATGGAATTTTTCGCATCACTTGATAGCGTGGATGGAGTCATGAAACAATGTGGGCCAGAAGTATTTGGCTCAAATGATTTTTTGGGTGGTGGATATACTTGAGAGGTGGCCACCATAGGTGCTGCTATGGAAATTGTTCAAGACTCTGTCGAATTCGGCGATGGTAAAACATCGACAAAGTATGGTGTCGACCCCATGTCGATAAAAAACATCCCAATATTCCTGAAAGAGATCTTTGTATGTTGTGAGTTCTTCAGGGGAGCATGCAGTGCCAATGGTGATTTCCTTTATGATTCCTGTTTTGATGGAAATGATGATTTTTATAGTGGGGGAAATGTTGGCCATGTTGCCTTCTTCAAAAGCATCGTGGGCAGGGATAGGGTTGCTTAACCAGTCTATGTGCCCTGATGGAATAAAATCTTTAGTTTTGATCGTGCATATGGAGGCTTGGGTAGGAGGGTCGAAGGCTTCCTGTGAGAGAAAAATTTCTTTGTGATGGAGTGCATTCCATGCAAAATTGGGGGTAGTTAGTTCTTCCAGGATATCTTCATCGTAGTGGAAAATGCGAGAATATAGGGGATCCAGGGAGGTAACATTGGTGACTGTCACCATGTGATTGTCTTCAAGTGGTGAAGATGTAGGGGGTGTATCAAAACTATGGTGCGATGGCATACTTGACATAAACCAAATGTCCAGATATTGTGGGTTGTAAACAGTGGTTGGTGATGAGATTTCTTGGGGGAAATGAACCAGAGAATTGGGAGGATTTAGGGGAAAATCGTCAGAAAGTCTATCCATGAACCATGGAGGGATGGGAAGTCACTCAGGTTTAGGGGAAGCGATGTGAATAATATATGGAGAAGTAATAGGGGGAATCACTTGCATAAAAGGAAGTGAGGTGGTTGGAGGATTTTGAATAAGGGTCATTTGAAGACGCCTGTATTCAATGACCAAAGGACACTGGTATGTGAAATGATCAAGTGATTCACAAAGAGAGAAAGGGAAAATCATCCATTCGTTGACTAAGTTCATGACATAATGGATGTTGGTGACATGGGTACTCGATGACGTGGGTAGAGATGGGTCTTGCTGAAAGATTTGGTGTACTATCGACACTGAGGTAGCATAGGGAAATGATGAATGTAGTGGTTGTACTATGAACAAATGGCACACGCAAATTTGGTTCACAACCCTTTAATACCTGTAGTAGGGGAGGCAATGTTAGTAATAGGCATTCTTGGTGAAGCGACGAGTGATGTGGTTTCTTGAGGGAGTTGGATCAAATTGCGTAAATCAGGAAGAGAGGGACATCGATTAGTGGGGTGTCCCTCTCTTTTGAATAGTGCAAAAGGAGGTTGAAATCAGGGAGGAAGTGGAGCGGTGGGATATTTATTCTTCAGTTTGCCCCCAGCCATTGCAGTGGTGCTGACAAGTGGGGGTGAGGGAGGTGTGGTCAGAGTTAGTACTGGAATCTGCATCAAGATTCCATCTGTTTTTGGAGGAAGGGATGGTTGAGGAACCATCGTGGGTGGGTGTAGATACCATACTAGCATGGAAAGCACCATGTTGGGAAGGGTAAGCGTTGTGGCTACCTAGAAATCTTGTACTCCCGGTGGGGGGTAGAAGAAGGGAGTTTGAGTAATGGCTTGGGAGATTGTATCCTAAACTGGAATTTGACCCGGGGGGAGGGTGAAATCGGGGGTAAGTGGTGTCATAGGGTTCTCAGGGGATTCTTGAGGTAGGATTTCTTCCACTAGTGGGACATTAGGGAGTGGAGAAGCCTTTGTGGGAGGAATGGTATCTCCAGTTTCAGTTCCATTGGAAGATATGACACACACTTATGTTGAGGGGTGAATGAGAGGTGGTGCTCCATCGTATGCCCCCAACAAGGATGGGTCTTTGAAAATTATGGGGCCTATATACATGAGTGGGTATGCGTTGGAACTAATGTGGACAAGAGGTAATATGTTATCGATGTTGGAGGAGTGGTTAGGCTCGTAATGTGAAACTTGGTTGATGTTGATGATCTTCCCATTGTGGGGGAACATCATCATTCGAAACACGAAATAGGCCATAACCTTCATAGCGTACATGTAGCTACGTCTGAACAAGATATTGTAATCGATCGGGGAATCGATAAGCTTAATGTCAATAAGGATGGTTTTTCCCCCAAGTTCAACGGGGACATTTTGAAAGAGCCCTTCAAGAGAAGATGGTCATTCGTCATAAGCTCTCAAAGTGATAGCAGATGGTATTAGCTTAGGGGAGCCAAGTTTCTTCCATACAATTTTGGACATGATGCATGTGGATGCACCTTCATCAATGATACATCAATGAACCATGATGTTTCAAATCTTAACTAGTATCTAAAAAGATACCCAAGCAGGGAGACGAGGTTCCCCACAATCTAGATCAAATGTGATGAGTCTAGTATTAGCTAGGTCAACTGCCCCCAAGGTGGAAAGTAAGGATTTCCATTCAGTTGGATAGGTTTGGAGGAACTCTAATACTGACATGGATGTAGGAGATTGTGCCAAGTCATCGAATAAACTGTAATTGTGTGCTGCCCTAGCCTAAGGGTTGTTGACATTGCATCGTAATAGGATGTGAGGGATGCGAATGGAGGGTTCATTGTTAGGGCATATAATCATCAAGGGTTGTCCATCATAGCTGGAAATGATTCCGAAGTGGTGGGAGTAGATTCAGAGGGTGCGTTGTATTGACGACTATGTGTTTGCAAAAAAATTTCTTCTTCGCTAGTTAGGAGGATATTGCGATCCACCAGATTTCCAGGGTTTTGATACTATCCCATCTGTGGTGGGGAAGGATGCATCTCCTATTGGGTATTCATCACACCATGGTGTGGAATAAGGTTTTGCAACACAGTCAGGGGTGGTTTTTGTAAATACTTTTGTGGGGTTTGTTGAGGGGTAGGCGACGCTGGAGGACGTGGCGCATTCATGGAGTCTTTCATCCTTTTGAAGTTGGAAATTTGGGGGAAATGGTGAGTGTAATGGCCATGATCACCACAAAGGGTGCAAGGGAAATTTGTCCAGAGGTTGTTTTTTTTGTTCCTCCCTTGGCGTTTGTTTTTATTTTCCCCTTGGGGGTTATGGTTACCCTGGTTCTGGTTGTCCCCAGCAGGTTGGTTTTGTTGGGGGTTATTTCCCCCTGGTCCCATTCTATTATTGTTTTAGTTTTTTCCTTTATTTTTGTCATTATTCGAATGACGGGCTGGATTTTCCGTATTCAGTTGTTCAAAATTTTGAAATTTCTAAATGGGAGAGGGATGAACAAAGTTAACCCCAATGTGTGGTTGTCCTTGTGGAGGAGCAATTGGCTGTGGAGGACTAGGAAATGGAAAATATAGATTATTTTGTCGCAATGATCCATATGGTGCATAGGAAGGTGTAACTCTTTCACTAGTTTCCAGGTTATAGGTTGAGGTAGAGGGGGTACCTAAACTTGGTTGAGAGATTGGGCACATCATGGGTGCTGACAAGGGTCCACTTATGGGTGGAGGAGGGGAAACAGGGTATGGCTACTGATAAGGAGGAGGAGGGTAATAAGGTGTCCCTCCATATATTAGTGGATATTGGGGGGTACCACACATGGCTGATGGTTTTATGTACAGATTATGGTGTGTTGTGGTACCGATTAATCCATCCACTGCATGAGACATCCCAGGTTTGTCCTGGCTGAATGGTACGAGTCTCAATGCATCAGGGATTGTTTTGTATAAGTAACCCGACTGAGCATAAATGAGGTCGTACTGTTGAGCCTTACTGATGGCTTCCTCTTCGGATTGGGGGAAGGTGGTAGCCACATCTTTGGCAAGGATAGAGACGAGTGATATAAGAAACCAATCGAGGCGTTGTTCTTTGGTGGTTTTGTCTTTGCATAAACTACATCGTCGATGCCATTCATGAATGTGGTCATTGACATGCATTGTTGAGGATTATTTACACTCAAATACAAGTTCTATATCGTTGTCATGATGTACTGGTAGTTGAAAGAAGGTTAAAAATGTTTTGTCCAAGGATTCCAAAGTTGTATGAGACCCTGATTTTTCGTCCACATACCATTTGGTTGATGGACTAGTGAGTGTGTTTTTCAATAACTATAAACATATTGAGTCATCCATGATGTTGTTTGAAGAGCACCATAAGTGGAAGGCCATGACATGGTTGGAGGGATCTTCTCCCGAATTTCCTTCAAACTTGGGAATGTTTGAAGGTAGTTTGGTAGGCATATTGGGCCATGTGCGGTCATGCACTATAGGGTCATTTGTGAGTTTACTCAAATCAAGGATATTGAGGGATGCCAAATATGTAATGGGTGGTGGTAGTGGAGAATTAGTTCCATCCATGGTGTGAGTCGCTTGTGTACCTAACCCTTGAGGGGGGTTTGGTGGGGTTGTACCTCTTCCTTGAGAAGAAGTTTGTCCCCCACCTCCTTGTGAAGGAGAGCTAGTGGATGGTTGGATTTGGGAATTGGACCCAAGTAAAGTGGAACCAAGTAAATCTGATCCAAAAATAGTAGCACTCATAGTGGTGTGAGATGGTTGATCCGATGAGTTGGCAAGACTAGGATCTCCTCCTAGGATAGGAGGGAGAATTTTCAAGCATCTGGAACAATGGGGATTCTGTGGGTCCCCTATGATGTCTGATTAGAAAAGTGAATGTGTGTAAACGGTGATGAGAGTAATAAATGAACAAGAGACTTGTACAATTTGGACATTCACAATATATCTCACAATCACATTTAATCAAATGAGCATCATACATAAATCAATTAAAAATAAGTATACATGTGGGTAGGTGGATTTTGTCCGCGTGGGAGAACAAAGAAAACAAATGCTCGTGTCCTATAAAGACGTAACATCCTTCCTCTCAAATAGTATTGGACCTTCCAATAGCACTCAATAGTGGGGTCTGAAGCCACCGGAAGAGGAACTAGTGAAGGATGAAACAATCAATTATAATGAGGGGTAGAGGGTGCATATCCCGAAAGAGATGGAGAGATTTCCCAATAGCCACACAAAATCCGAGCAAGGTGAAATTGCAGACCATAATTACCACCTGGGCAGATGTCCTAAAATTTGGCCACTAGGTACCTCGGTCAAAGTGCAACATTTAGATTTTCAGCCTCATAAATGGGTCACGGGCTGGATCCCTTCCAAGAGTTGGGTGACTCAAGGGGGACGCATAGAACAACCAAGCCTCGGCCTTTGACCCTTCATGGGTATCTACCTGCCATATGGTGTTAGGGACACTTGACTTGGAGGATTTTAAAGTTCCATATTTGTCAACTTCTAATGTTTGAAGATGTGAGAAATAGATAACAGGGGGTTATTTGGATGCCTACCCCCGAAATCCTACCTAGACTAAACATTTATTTTGGCACCTCCTGTGTAGGAAAACTTAGTGAGTTTTAGAAAAATTTTAGATTTGGTTGGTTGAGAGATTGGGGGTGTGAACCAATCTCGTTGGAATTAAGTGGGGTGGATAATTTCTTCAAGAAATAGTGGTATGTTTCTGAATCCCTTTGGAGGAAACTTACTTCAACCTCCACAATTCGATATGAAATTATGTGAGTGGGGAGTGACTTTGTGTGTGATCAAGTGAACAAATGTGTCAAATTTTAATAAGTTAGGTGTCAATTTGCAACATGTGGACTTCATGTGGTCCTTACAAATCTTGATTACCTATCTTACTAAATTCCATTGGTACAACCTTGTGGAATTTTAAAGTCCCTAAAGAACTAGCATGTGGACATATGGGTCCTTACCAATCCTTTAAACTCCCTAATGTGATTTAATCTAAGAAAGCTTCAGAAACCTATCCTATATTGCAAGCATGTGGGCATGTATGGGCCCTTTACTTTGATCTTTAAACTTTCCTAGTGATGTAAACTAAGAAAGTAATTTCAAAAACTATCCTATATTTGCAATGTGTGGGCATGTATGGGCCCTTACAAATTTAAGATTTTTTGAAAAGAAACTAAGAGGAGCCCTAGGGGGTCTCTGTCCTCTCCTAAATATTTTAAGGGAGATGAAATGTCCCCTTAATATTTTTTATGATTCTCAATATCGCTCTACGGTGCGAGAGAAGAGAATACTCAATGATTAAAGTTTGATTTATGGTCCTAATGCAAGTGTTTTTATATGTGATAGTAAAGAAGCTCAACTTATCTCTTACAATCAAAACAAGCCATCCATGTGGAAACTCAAATCAAAAGAGGACAAATATGGTTCTTTTTAACCCCTTAAGTGCCTATGTTTTGACTAACCCTTCATATGGGAAGGGAATCTAAGTGTGGTGCATTTACAAATTGCATAAAAGCAAGATTTTGAAGGCTAGGGGCCTTCAAAACATCACAAAAACTCTTACAATGTTGGAATTCTAGACATATGCGTGGGTTACAGTTCAGACAGAGGCTCAATGGGTGCACAATGCACAGACAACCGAAGACCTTTTGGCGCACTGTGTGCAGAATGCCCAGAGAAACAAAGTGTTGTTGGCGCAAAATGCTCGGAATACCCGTCTGTGGGCTGGAACACCCTCACACGTTCTGATATGCATCAGGGGGGGGGGGGGAATTTTAAGTGAAATTCTCCCCCTCACGCCCCAACATTATCTCTTGACAAGAAAGGTTGGTTATGATCCTTGCAAGGAAAATGGGTCAAAAATAAGTGCTCAAACAACCCAAATAGGGAGTAAATTGATACCTTATTCCTAGTATGGTCGCCAATCTGTTGTGTCCTTTTATCCACTTGAATGAGCAAAAGAAGGGCACTTACAAGTGTAGTTGGGCCTGCTAGACAAGACAAAGGTTAGTGTATGAATTAAACAATCCAAGCACATGAAATAAACAAACAACTAAACTAGAAACAACTAAAGAAATAACCAAGGAAATAAAACTAAAATGCATAAGGAACTTTGAACCAAAATCAATCAACCAAATGACCAATGATTATGCCACCAATGGATTTCTATATTAGTTAGAAAACACCATAGATAAAGGAGGACTGATGGATCTCCTCTTCCTCCTTGGGAGGGCTCTTGAATCCCCTATTTGAGAGCTCTTCTTACAATGATAAACTAGAAAGAAAATGGTGAAGAAATCCAAGCATATTCCCTCAAGAGGTGAGGTGAATAGCTTATTGAGATGTTGCTAGAATGATCCAAGAATAAAAGAGGTTTCTTGAGGGAGGATAGAGGCAGCATAACAATATAATGAGATTCTTAAATTCTTAGTGCACCCATGGCCTCCTTTTATAACATGTCTTTGAGGCAATATCCAACTGATTCTTAGTGTGGAAAAGGGGCCCTTTAGGGCACCCTTAGGTCTTTGACCAACCCCCCATTCAGATTTAGCTCGAATTTGAGGGTCAAATCAAGTTGGGCGCTGGTCCAAAAGTGGGTGAGGGGTCGAAAAGAACCATAAATGTGTCATTCATAGGAGTGCGCAGATTTTCTCATACATAGTCGCACATATGGCGCATTGTGTGCTCTACGGGCTTCTTTGGCCTGCGCACTATGCGTGTGCTTCCTTTAGTGTTTTAGTGCATGTAAATATTTTGACCAGTTGTATAGTTTTTGACTCTTGGAAATGAATTTTTGGTGCTACAGGTAAACTAATAGGTGTTTGGAGATGTTTTATTCCTTAACCATTTGCATGCGATGTTCCAGAAGAAATTTCAATGATAACACCCGATAATGTGAAGGGATACAGACTCATTGATCTTTCCTTGGACCAACCCATCATTGAGAAAAGTGTCCAATTTGAGGAATGTGTCTCACATGTACCTCAACAGTCACATGAAGACACTTTTGTTCTTCCACCTATCATATATGATGAGAATGCACATGCCGAATCTTCTTCAGATGAGAGTTCTGATTCATAGGATTTAGATGATCCAGATACAGATTTAGTACAATCAGATGCAAATTCAATGCATGAAGATGTAGATGCAGAGCCAAAGAAGAGGCCTAAGAGGGCCAAGACTACTCTTCAGGATGCAGGAGATATTTTTTGGGATCCAATTGATACTTGGAGGACTCAATATGATTTTGAGGATCCTCCTCTTTCAATGACTACCACTGAATCGATTCCACCCATATATATTTTCTTGGTTCAGTCTTCAGATCCATAGTCCTATGGAGAGGCTATTGGAAATACCTTTTGGGATTCTGCCATGTAAGAGGACTACAACTACCTCCTCAAGAACTAGAATTGGGATCTGTTTCCCCTTCCTTTATGAAGGAAACTTGTCATGTGCAGGTGGGTCTACAGGACCAAGAACACAACAGATGGATAGGTTAGCAGATACAAAGCCAGGATAGTTTCCAAAGGATTTAAGTAGGTGCATGGCATTGAATATGATGAGACCTTCACTCTAGTAGAGAAGATGGATTCCATAAATTTGAAACTTTCCATTACGGAAACCAAGGGATGGGAAGTCCATCAGATGGACATGAAGAATGCATTTCTTCACAAATATCTCTCTAAGGAGATCTATATGGAGCAACCCCACAGATTTATGGAGGATTCATATTTGGTCTATCGACTGAAGAAGACTCCTTATGGCCTCAAGCAGGCTCCAAGTGCATGGTATGCCAATATCAACTCCTCCCTGTTGTCACAGAACTTTGTACATTGTAAGTCAGACCCAAATGTTTACATGCTCATGATGGTTGATTCACTTCTACTCCTAATTCTGTATGTTGATGATTTTTTGATCATTGGTTGCTCAGCTTCAGCGATTGATGCATTCAAGAGGATTCTGCATGACATGTTCTTGACGATGGACATGGGTCCGCTACATTTTTTCCTTGGACTCGAGATCATTGAGGATGCATCAGGAATCAAATTGTATCATGCCAAGTATGCAAGAGATCTCCTTGAGATATTTCACATGAAAGACTGCAAGTATGTCCCGACTCCTTTCCTATCAGGAGTTAGAGTTTAGGATGGTGGGGACACTCCAATGGTTGATAACACACTGTACATACAACTAGCGGGGAGCTTGTTGTATCTCACACACTCCAGACCAGACCTCTCCTATTCAGTTGGAGAAGTCTCTATGTTCATGCAAGAGCTGCATGAGCTACAATGGAAGGCTGCAAAGTGTATACTTTGATATGTATAGGGAACCATCACCTTTGGGATTCACTATGAAACAAAATCTACATTATACCTCATTAGGTTCACTGATTTTGATTTGGCTGGAGATAGCATTGATTGCAAGTCACAATCTGGTTACTCACTCAATCATGGTTTTGATCATATCCATTGATCAAACAAGAAATAGGCTGCTATTTCTCTATCTTCAGTCGAGGTAGAGTATAGAGGGGTATTTAACATAACCATTCAGGCTATGTTTCTACAACATTTTCTCACTGAGTTGGGCATTCGGTTTCATCGATCGATCGTCATCTAGTTTGACAACCAAAGCATTCTGAAGTTCTGTAGAGATCTAGTTCAGAGGCATATCACGAAGAACATCGAGATCCACATGCACTACATCCAGGACATAGTACATGAGGGGATAATCGACCTATAGTTCTATTATTTAGTAGATTAGAATGCAAACATCTTCACCAAGACCTTCAGTAAGCAGAAGTTCCATTCTTTGCGCAATCGTCTTGGAGTGAAGGACACAATTTCCTAGCAATTGTCGGCTCTTATTTTTACATACATTGTACTTTGAGGGGGGGGGGGGTTTCTCATAAGGTTTCACCTCTTTCCTCATTTATTTTAGTGTATATTTTTTATTTGGGTACCTAACATGGCCCCGTTGTCGGGACCCATTCTTTATTTTCACCATAGTCATGTTCAGGGGGGTGTTGCAGATACTTCACACACACCTAGGATTTATTTTTCCAAAGGGTTTCCAGCCTATGTTTATTAGTCATTATTCATTATCCTATATTTTAGGGAGAATATTCTCTTCAATTCACACTTCAGTTTGATCGGTTGAGTGGAGTCTAGATGCCACATTGGGATTATCACCATGCAACATTGGGATCCTCACCAACTAATGCGCATTGTCCTTGGGATCATCACCATACTAGCACATTACCTATGATTCCCCAATCTCCTCCTCACTCCACTCTGTTTCAGTTAGTTAACTAAATACTGAGAGACTAGTTAACTCAGACTAGGTGGCAATTCACTCCCGTAACTTCCTTAGAGACTAGACTAGGTGGCAGTTTACTCCAGTAACTGTTGGTGTGTGTCCAGATCACTCTAGACCACCACTATGGTGCATTGAATTCTCCTCTAGTGTGCATTAGTTGAGTTATGAAGAGTATATCATGTGTAAATTAACATTCATTCATTTGGTTATGAGAATGCCTTCATTCTTTCTCTCATGATTCTCTTTTCTCATATTTTCTTTGTAAATTGTGTATGTCATTTGCTAGCTAGATCTATTATGTGCAAGTTCAACACATTTACATTGTGTATATTCTGTGTTTATTTCCATATTTATTTTATTTTATTTCTCTACGATCCTATTTTTCTAACAATGGGCATCTGATCTCATCATATAAACGTTTGCGGATCTGTTATTAGCATTAGTCACGGGGGCTCCCTGATTTCCCCCAGGAGAATTTGTGGATGAGGAAGCTTGAGCCATATTTTTCCCTTGTGGAAAAGGGTTGGTTAACACAGTAGCATTTTGCTGTGCTAATAGATTTTGATCTTTCTCAAGCCGAGGGCATTGGTGAGTCAAGTTATCGTCTGTGCAAAGATTACACAGAAACTTCACCTTCCTCCTTTTGTTTTACCCTCGCCAAAATTATTCATAACCTTCTTATCCCCATTACTCTTCTTTATTTATATTTCCTGTTTCCCTCGTATTTTTGGTTACCCTTGGGATCCGTTGATTTCAAACTATGTACATTCGACGTTTGGGTTGTGAGGGTAGCCGAATCAGGAGTTTGGTTGGACACAGTCTATTGAATATCAATTCTGCTGTAACTGGTTAGTCAACTGATCTATGGAATTAGTTTGTGCTGATCCTACTATGTCATCGGCGTGAGGCCCAGACTTCTATTTGGTCTTTTTGAAATATGACCGTGGTGTGTTCAGAAGGATCTCATACAACATACCAGATTGGGAGTAATTCAACTCGAGTTGTTGGGTTCTCATGATAGCCTCTTCTTCGGGAAAATCCCAGGATGTTGCGACATCTTTGGATACACAAGGCACCAAGGAATTTATGAACCACTCGACAAAAAATGTTGGAGGGACCTTCACTTTGATCAAGCTCTTTCATCGATGCCATTATCGGATGTGATCCGAGATATGGACGACTTTTTTTTATTGAATTTGGCCAACAACTTAGTTCCTGCATCATATCTTACGAGTAACTGGAAATGGTTTAAGAAAACCATAGCTAGGTCATTAAAGTAAGCGTACTTTGAGATATTGATCTCGATATACCATTTCATGACACCTCCTATAAGAGTGCATTGAAGCAAACACAACTGAACAGAGTCATCCTTTAATGAGTTTGGTGAGCACCATAAATTAAATGTCGTAACATGATCACCTAGATATTTTCTAGGATTTCCTTCAAACTTAGGGATGTTTGAGGGAAACTTAGTTGGCATGGAGGGCCAACATAGATCATGACAGATCAATTCATTTAACAACCTTGACAAGTCTGGAAAATGCAGAGTTGCCAGGAAAGGTAGTCTAGGTTGTGGTGAATTTAAAGGAAAAGAGGGGCCTGGATTTTGGTTAGCACCAGGTTGCCAGGAAAATATTTCCTGTTGGCTAGGGTTTTGGTAGAAACCATGGTGTCCCTCTCCAGTAAAAGGATTTTTCACTTGATTTTTCATCACCTAAAGATTCCCATAGTTGGATGACCCTCTTGGCATAGGTATTGGACCTTGCCCAAGCTTCCATTGAGTGTGGGAGGGGTTTCCCCCGATCAACATCCCTTGCAAAGGAAACGAGCCCTGCCAGGGATTTACAAGACCTTGTGAGGAGTAAACTTATGTCATCATTCCCTATGAAGGAACAAAGCCTTGCATAGGGTTTGGTTGACGAAAGATAGGGTTTCCCCCTGACGATAAAGAAGACTATGAGAAAGCATTATTTCCAAATTCACTGAACAAACAAAAAGGAATAGACCCTACCATATTCATATAGGATCGAGGCCCATGACTCCCCCCATTAAACAAGATAGAGATGGTGTTAAGCCAAATTGGTTATTGGAAATCACATCTGAGCGAAGGGGACGAAGGAGGGATATGACCCCCACCATAAGGGATAACGTTAAATAGGGCAGTGGTGCCTGTGAAAGATCCTTGTAAGGGAAATTAGAACTCCCTGCCCCCATACCAATTTTCTGTAGAGTATAGTAGGTTAAGGTCGAACTAGAGTCGAAACCCGACATCCCATACGAAAAGGGAGCACCAGACACATTCTGAATAGAGGGAACAATGGTCATAGTCATTGAGGGGACTGTGCCACTACCGAAAGTTGTGGGTGTTTGGATAGTCGTAACCCTGATAGGTGGAGGTGGGGGAGGAGGAACGACACAGCCTCCCATGACAGTTGAGATGAGAGTATGATGACTCTCAGAAGAGGTAGCACTAGTTTTTTCCATCGCCAATCGTCTAACAAACTAATGTTTAGGTGAAGTCACCTCAGGAGAGACTATCTGAATAAGAAGCAGAACTGACAAGTCAATGATTGAAGGTTTTGTGGGCATGAAGATTTTATATTTTAGGTTAGAAATGAAGGAATCCTCTAGTATCGAAAGTCTTCTCTCGGATTCAAATCGAGTACATTTTCCTATGGCTTGATTGCTTCAAATGAGCCCTCTTGATCTAGCATACACCTCAATGGTGGCAAAGGTGGCTCTAAAGTAACTGAAAACAGGCCCTGAATCCTACATGAACGACAGATCTATTGATCTTCCACCTTGTAAAATGATCAACTGACACTCTAAGGTTAAGCTAGTGTGAAACATAGAGAACACACTAAAAATTTCCTAATGGAAAATCAATAAATCAACTGACTGAAAGGAAGAACAATTACGCCAATTAACACTATAGAAACTTATCGGTGCAAGTGTAAATAAAACATGAAAACACCATCGGGGTATACTTTGCAAAGTGCGATCTGACGTCTTCCCTAGGTACCACAATATACCCCCGCAATCACATGTGTAAGTCCCTAGAAATAGGAAACTAGGCTTCCAACTCACAGTTAGTCACCAAGCGGGTACAACTGAGAGTCAGGATGATCTTAATGAGCAGGATAACAATTTTTGAATCCTTTCAAGGGTACAAAAGGAAAATGGTTCTCGCGAAAATTGAGGATTTCAAACAGATTTGAGGTCCATGAGGCTCCATAGTCAAATTCTATCATCAAAAATCCCAAGAACGACCCTCAATATACGATCCCCACTATGTTTGGTCTGGCTTTGGAGGGTTTATATCCTCTACCTCTCCTCACGTGACCTTGTGTTTACTCCTCATGTTAGACGAGTGTCCCAGCTGAATCTTACGAAACTGGAATTTCACACTCCCTATCACAAAATCTTATGTGTGTTTAAGTGGCCTTGAAGAGTTTCCTCTCCACATCTATTTTAAGGCCCTAAAGCCTAGACTACTTGGTGAACCCTACAAATACAAGTATAGTTGATTTTAGGGTTAATCATTGATTTTAAGTGGCTTGATTTACTCCAAAGGGTACGGACGTGCAACTTATGGTGTTTTCAAGAGATGAAAGAGAAGAAATAAAAGCTTTAGAACATTCATGCAGAAAGAAAACTATGTTCTACAACTGAAAAATGGCTATTAATATTTGTAAGTGATTTTTTTTTTAAATATAGTCAAAGATCCTAAAATGAAAAAAGTTTCCTAGAATGCACTTTTCATTTCACAATGCAAATGAAAACTACTAAACTTTCAAGGAAATAACATAGAAGGAAATTTGGAAATGGAACTCTTTTCTTTTGTAATAAACAACATATGCTACAACAACCAAACAAAAATGCATAACTAAATGAAACTACAATTTGTTTATTTTATTTTTGAATGCTTAGAAAAGAAAATCACAAGTAAATGATATTTTTTCATTTTTCAAAGCACAAACAAGGTAAATAGAAAATGAACCCAAGACTAACACAGACCCTAAGACACTACTTCAATGCATGGATTCAATGGAATCCACAGGAGGATCTAACGCTTATAAGTTAATCACCCTAAACCTTAAAAGCAAACAAAAGAAATAAAGAAACAACAAGGGTTCGTTACAAACTGCAAGATAAACTGAGTCTTTAACCCAACCAAACACAAACAATAGAGACCCTAAAGAGTTCAGGAAGGCCTGAGAAGCAAAGAGCTTCTTTCCAAGAAATAAAAAGTCTTTTTAAAACCCTTCCAAAATATAGAGACACGTGTTGTGCATGAGCAACCTGAGTATGTGCAGGGGCTGTATACTATGAAGAACGTGTATGTACATGTGATATATATAGGATAGGGTGCGTACACCTATGCAAGTTTTCAAAAAGGAAAAAGGTTTGGAAATAAAATTGGGCAAGGGAGGCTGGCAGGAACCTAGAAGGTGACCAAAGACACAAACTGATGAAACTAAAAAAAAAAATGAAAAAAAAAATCAAACCAAACTCTCCCACTAAGACCCTAGAGAGAATCCCCAGTGGAGTCACCAATTATGCTATGAGGAAATTCCCCCTAAAATGGGTCTAAGGAATAGGTAGAGTGATAAATCCGTAAAAAGACTGACTTATCTCTAATCTACCCTAAAACAATCTAGACTAAGTGATAAGAGAAAGAGAGAATAGAAGGTTAATGAGTGCACCTTGAATCCTTACTGTCAATGTAGACCTCTTCCACTTGTTGTTCCCTCCCAGATCACAGATCTCCTCCCAAACATGAAATGCAAGGGGTTAAGAATACAATGAAACGATATATATAATCTCTAGTAATCACTTTAAAATATAGATATAAATTCTCAAATTAACAAGAACATGTACACATAGGGTTTTGGAACAAAGATAATCTCTTTTATTCAAATTCTAGATGAAAGGTTACAATTTATTTTTTCAAGTATGGGCTTCTTTGTTGTGGCTCCAAGTGCATCAATCCCACAATATTCTCAAAACCAACATACCATCAAGGGGAGAAGAAAGGGTTGCATATGGAGAACGACTGGAGTGGAAAGTTGAGCATAAAACTCAGAGCAAGATGTAAATCTTGGGAAATGAGAGGGAAATGATTTTGGAAGAGTCTTCTTATTCTCTTGTTCATATGTCTAAATCACTCCTCAATACATCCTTTTATATGAGGAAAATATGGTTATTCAGTTTGGGGATGAGATACATGGGGTAAAATGGTTAGGAAACCCTCCATATCCTGTAAACTTCGTCGTATTCCGCACAATTTATATATTTTTGCAACTTTTGGAGGTAAACACGAGATAACTGGCATGCAACAAGCATATGTGCATGGGCTAACTAGCATGAAGTATGTGTGTGTATGTAGACTATTAGTGCAACAGGGTGTGTACACTATCCAAAAAATGGTTTTTTATAAGGAAGCCTCAACAATATTTTTGGAAAAGTATGCAAATGGATGGGCCAATGTCTTGGATGCATAGATGTGGCATTTTTGGACTATAACATCAAGAATATAATTACTTTGCACATCTTCCATTCTTTTGACCTTATGTATTTATTATGTCCTATTCTAATTGCTAATAATTCTGCAAAATGTGGAGGCTATACGATTTGTTATATGAATTCCTAAGACAACTTCATGAAACTCTGCACCATCTTGTCATAATCCTTTATTCTGATTCCTTGGATGTTCTTAACATCCCAAATTCTAGTGCACATACCATGCATCAATAATTTTCATGCATCCTAGCTTTGCACTGTGTTGATTTTTCAATAAGCTAGGATTAAGCATGAAGTTCATTCCATTTTAGCATTTTACTTAAACCATAGACAATTTGTTGCAACAACCAAGATCACAAGAAGAAACACCATGCACAAGTACACAAGAAGTATCTTGGGAAACCCTTCTAAACAAGGGAAGAAAACCTAGCCAATCCTTTTCTATATTCTTCAAGAGAAATACCTCCACCACCATAAACACCTAGCACACAAAAGGGTTCTCACAAACCCTAGATGACTAACGCCCAAGAGAGGTGTGCACTTTTCCCAAGAAGAAGTACTTGCTGAAATTTCCAAGCTCACACTTGAGATATGATTCCTCAATGGGGAATTTACCTTTACTTATATTATATTGAACCTGTGAATAGAAGTGTCTATTGGCACAACAGGGTCGTCCTCAATAACTTATAATATAATTAATAATTACAAGATTAATTATATTTTACATTAAGGTGGGGCCAACATGTACCCTTTACATTACAATTAGGGTTACATGTAAGTTTGTCTCTTGAACAATATAGCAAGGGATCTCATACACCCACTAGTGCTCAGCCACTAGGGGCACATTCATAGGGATGTCCATATCTCTATATCATTGCATCTCAAAGGAGAACCACACTCACTAGTGCTTAGCCACTATGATCACGTTCACTTGTGCTCATCCACATGCATGTCCAACTCAACAGATCTTCTTTCCCACTGCATTACACATGAGAGTCATCTAGATTTCATCATCTCAACTCTCTACTCAAAGGAGGCTAATACATCATTTTCATCTCTGTCTCAAAAGGATGCACCCAACTCATGGGAATTCACACGTTCACCTTGTGCTCAGCCACATGTACGTCTAACTCAACAGATCTTCTTTCTCACTGCATTACATAGGAGAATCATCTGGATTTATTCTCAACTCTATGTAAGGAGGAGGCCATCACCATGTTCCAATTCTATCTCAGATAGGAACCACACACCCATATCAAGGGCTCTCTATGAGGTTTGTGTCATGGAGTATGTCTCACGTAGCTATAATCATTAACACTCCCTATCAACTAGGGAGACATTCTCCATTAGGCCAAGTCTCACACAAAAGTACTCGAATTTTGTCTTGGCTATAGTAATCAACACTCCCTCTCAACTAGAGAGGTATTCTTCCCCAATTCAGTTTGTTGAAGATGTCTTCAACTTGATCATGTGTAGGAAGGTAATGCACGTGTACTTCTTTCCTTTGCATCATGTATTTGAAAATGATATTTTATCTCAACTTGTTTTGATCTATCATGAAACAGAGGGTTCTCAAAGAGCTTCACATAACTCTGGTTATAATCATAGAATCCATCTCATGATCAAGTAAGTCTGTCAGAAGCTTATGAAGCCACACTACTTCACACACTCAATGATATATACTTTTCTTCTGTGGTACTCAAGGCCATAGAACTTTGTTCTCTTCTTCACTAGGAAACCATGGAAAAATCCAACAACAGCCAGATGTGATCTTCCAGTCCACTTTACTCTTTTCTCAATATGTTACAAGCATATCCATGCAAACTCAACTTCACACTGGAGGCATATCTCATTCCATATCCAATTGTGCCTCATATATATCTCAATACATGCTTTACTTCTATCCAGTGAGTCTGTCTTGGATGACTCATGGATTGACTAAGAAAATTTATTGCATAACATATATCATTTCCGGTGTTAACCAGATACATTAGTGATCCAATCAGCTATGGATCAATCTCATATAAATCATCATCATTCATTTCTATCATCATGGATTTTCATTCTGTCATACTGAACTTATTTAATATTCCCACTGTATATTTTCCTTGACTTGGGAAAATATCATCGATCCTCTGTCATACTTCTTGTCCCAAGAAGTAGTGCATCATACTCAGATCCTTCATCTCAAAATCAAAAGTCAAATATTACTTGTATCCAACAACAAGGATTTCTGAATAAGTCACCAAAAATCAGGCTCTCGTCACCAAAAATGTAATAATGTAGGCTTGTATCAACAAAACTCTTGCTGAATCCCAACTCATCAAGGATCCATCCATCTGATGTGGGTTCCAACTCATATATGGTGGTATGGATGGAAGTGTATCAGGATTACTGGATCAAGTGTCTCATCATAGACAACTCCCTCTATTTGTGGGAATCCCCTAGCTACATATCTCTCTTTGTATTTCTTGACACTTCCATCAACTGCATGCTTGATCTTATATATTCACTTGGAAGTCACCACAGACTTCCCTTCTGGTCTTTGAACAATATCTCATACATCATTATTTAAGGTATATTGGTATTCTTCTTTTCATGGCAACTTTCCATACTTTTTCACCCATTTCTTCTCCATGACAGGGAGTCTTAGAATCAATGAAGTGGCTCATGGCTAAAGGGTATCTTTGAAAATCTATTTTTCTTTCTCAATATTTACCTTGAGGGAATTGCATGTTCCTCTTCATTTTGTAGGGTTTTGTTAACCCTAGGCATGCCTTTTATGCTCTCCTACAATATCTCTGGGCATATCAACTGGAATAATTGGATTAGCTGGAATAATGTCTATCTCCCTCTGAACTGCTGAAGGGGGAGATGGTATTGTCTCACTGTCAATCTCCATTTGAGATTCTATGGATATTTGAAGGGTTATCTCTTCTTCAAAAGAAACATCTATGCTAGTCTCAATTTGTCTTTGAACATGAATGTGGATCCGATATGTCTTCGAAGATTCATTGTTATCCCATACATGTATCCTTTCTCCTTGAATGGTCTAGCTTAAACATTTTCTCCTTGGGTACATGAAAAATACATTGTGCACCCAAATATTCTGAAGTGTTCAATATTTGGCTTCACTCCGGTGAAGGCTTCTTTAAGAGTTATGTTTTTTTTCAAAATCTGGTGAGGACTCATATATTGTGTCATGCATGCTTCTGCCCACATAATCATAGAAAGATTTTGATCATGTATTATTGCATTGATTTCCTTAATGATGTTTCTATTCTTCCTCCTTCTCAAATAGTTTTGACTCCCTCTAAAGTCTAAATTATAACCATATTCCTTTGTTTTTAAACTATCTGGAACAAGAAAAAAAAAGGAAACAAAACAAGAATATCTTCTAAAGGAGAATAATGAGTACATCTCTATAATCAAAATAATTTAAGGATTGTTTTCACAGCTACAACACATACTAGTAATGTAGAAAACTTTTAGAAATATAGGTTTAGAGGAATGAAAATTAAAATAATCAAACCTGAAGTCTTCATTTCCAGTGTGTTGTTCCTCTGAATGCACTAAGATCCTTCTGGATCCATGAATTCAACAAAGGTTCCTTCCTCCTGCAATTACCCTCATGATAATGATACAAATAATATATATACACGTGCATACCTGAGGGTGCTGATATGATTTCTCCAATGGAACCTGGTTGATCTTTGTCCTCTGACATATTCATGAAGAAGGTATTCACAGTGTCACCTTTTTGTATCTCCCATAATAATCCTTCCTTTGAAGTCTTGTCTTCCAGGAACTTGAATTTTCTTAATCCATCAAGATTATCTTCCATCATAGTTTCGTTCATCATAAATTTAGATTCTTCACAAAACCTTGTCAACTGGGCTGGAAAACCTAATGGCTAGGCTAAGCTAGCACTTTTAGGTTTTTTTGGGCTTATGACTACCAACAATAAACCTTGAAAGTCATAAGAACATAGGTAATCTTGAAGGATTCTTCAAAGAGTTGCAAAAACCCTAAAACCAAAAATTTGCAGAGATTTGCAGAACCCTGAAACCTTAGGGCCAAAAATAAAAAATTCTCAGAATTTCACTTTAAGAGCTTCTGGAGGTGCGTTGAAGGAGGATGTACCCTTCTATGTCAAAATTATCCCCAACGTTCAAGTATTAAGGGATAGAACGCCTCAGAAAGGAGGGTCATACAGATTTTCTGGAAACCCTAGGAGGGTCGTACAGTTCTGCAGAAAAGAGAGAAGACTGGTAGATGCTTGTGAAATGGATTCTTCATGACCTATGCTCTGATACCATGTTTATTTTTCAATAATCTAAGATTAATTATGAATTTTATTCCATTTTATCATTTTACTTAAATCATAGACAATTTGTTGTAGCAACCAAGATCACAAGAAGAAACACCATGCACAAGTACACAAGAAGTATCCTAGGAAAACCTTCTTAACAGGGGAAGAAAACCCAACCAATCCTTTGCTATATTCTTCAATATAAATACCTCCACCACCATAAAAACCTAGCACACAAAAGGGTGCTCTCAAACCCTATAAGACTAGTGCCCAAGAGAGGTGCGCACTTTTCCCAAGAATATGTACTTATTGAAATTTCCAAACTCACACTTGAGATATGATTCCTCAATGGGGAATTTACCTTTACTTATATTAGACTGAACCTATCAACAAAAGTTTCTATTGGCACAAAATACCGACCTCAATAACTTATAATATAATTAATAATTACAAGATTAATTATATTTTACATTAAGGCGGGGCAGACCTGTACCCTTTACATTACAATTAGGGTTACAGGTAAGTCTGACTCTTGAAAAATATAGCAAGGGATATCATACACCCACTAGTTCTTAGTCACTAGGGGAACGTCCATAGGGATTTCCATATCTCTATCTCACTGTGTCTCATAAGAGAACCACACTCACTAGTGCTCAACCAGTAGGATCATGTTCACCTATGCTTATCCATAGGCACATCAAACTCAAAAAAAAATCGTTCCCACTACATTACACATGAGATTCATATGGGGTTCATCATCTCAAATCTCTGCTCAGAGGAGGATAATTGACGCAGACCTATTGGCCCTCAAGCTGATATTCGCTCACAGGATTGTTCTATATGCCCTTGAGCCAGATCGGCTCTTTCGATTCACACTGGAATCTGCAAATTATCGATCCACAGGTCCTTCTCACAGCTCGCAATCTCATGATTTCATGAGTTGTGACTCCCGATTATTCCTCTCCAATCTAGCGAGACCCGAGATCATGAAATGGTTACAAATCCTTCTCTGTCAGCACCTTCCTTACGTGACTGCTGGCTAGACCAAGCACTAGCACCTTTCGCTATTCACCGCTTCATGAGATTAAGGGTTGAACTCTCACCCCCTTATCTCCTGAACCCCCAATATGCGAGAGGTCAATAGGGTGTTGACTCCTTCCAATAGGTGACATGTGTCCACTGGTCTACTTCCCGGGCCCACTTCATGGTTCTGCCACTTGTCCCTCGTTCTCGACTTTTTGTCTCTTTGCAACTTTTGTAATTGAAAGCGAATCCTTTCAACCTCCGAACCCCCGAATGCATGAAATGCGATGGGGTTCTTGATCCAATGGTCCTCCCGTGACCTAGATCCTACGGCTATCCTCGCTCATGATTTCTCCACTCACAACTTGGAGCACCCAAGTTTTTGGCTCTCACCTGGCGAACCACCGAGTTCATGAGATCCCTTGATCTCTACCACCTATCCTCCTCCCAACGGACGGATGTGATTCTCTCACGACTTCGTGAATTTGGGACTTTCGGGACAAAAGTACCGACCTCTTATCCTCTGATATGCCGAAATGGAAAAATTTTGACACGTCGCCTATGCGGGTCCCACGATGGAATTTCCCACCTTTTTGGAATTTAGGACTTCGCGACTTCGTGAATCCGGATGCTATTCTCTCGGTTCTCCGATTCACGAAACACCAAAATGGTCAACAAAAGTTTGACCTCTGTGTTGGCGAGTGGGCCACCTGTCCACTCTCAGATGGACGGTCCTGATTTTCTTCGCAGCTTCGCCACTCGCGAAGTTGAAAAAATTCTCTTTCTGACCTCCAACGTCTGAATCCCCGATAAGGGTGATATCACGACATGTGTCCTTCCAATTGGACGGCTTATATTTTCTCACTATTTTGGGACTTCGCACCTCACGACCTCATGAGTCTTGATGCAAAGGTTTCGACCCTTCGACTCACGAAACCCCAAAATGAGATTTACATGGGTGATCCAATGACCCTTGTTGGTTCAGATCCTATGGTCTGATTCTCCCGAGATTTCTCATAGAAGAACACCCACCATAACCTTCTTGCTCCTCTACAAGATTTGACAGTTCTCGGAACTTCACAAATCCTCCACGGAGAATTTCGACCGTCAAATTCCTCCTTGACGATTTTTGCGAAATGAACATGGTATCCTCTTATGGAACTTATCCTCCTGTGAAACACCTTCACTACGCCTTCCTCCTACAAAACGCCTTTGCTACACCTTCTTAAAGCTCTTCAAGGCATTATCCCTCTTGAGCTTTCTCCACAACTCAAGTCTTCAAGAAGACCCCTTCACGCACTCCTTGCAGCAATTCTTCAAATAATTCCAAGTATTCAAATTCTTCGACTCTGCGCACTCTCTGCGACAGTAGTCTTTCAACAGTTTCGCTCAAGTTTTAACTCTAAGGCTTTCCTTGGCATACGCACTCCTTGTACGGATCCTATTCTTAACTTTCACTTCTGCGAGAATGAGAACAAGTGCTATCTCTCCTGATCTTGCAGAGACGAACTCTGACTTCTGTCAACGCACACCTTGCAGACAATTTCACTACACTCCTTGCAGGAAAACTCTTGCTCAGATAGAGAAACAATTGAAACTCATTCCTTACTCTCCCTCTCTTCATATTTCAGGCATTAAATATGAAATCAAACATTCACACATCAAAGCGAATGCATAACAGAGAGTAAACAAGCATGATCATAACATTCAATCATGCATACACAAAAAGTATTTGAACGCCATGATTCTGAATCAAGCTTCATATATTAATCTCAAAACTTATGTACATGGGTTATTCTACACAATTTTCTGCTTCTGCTCTCCTATGCTCTCTTCTCATGCTGCTAATGTTACAATGATACAAGTGAGGGTGTCTATATCTCGTTTCCCTCTTCGCTCCCAAAACTGTCTAATCTAAGAATTCAAGTCTGCCTACTTACATTCATTAACATAAATGCCTCTTAGTCCTTCAGACGAGAGTGGGATGCTCAAGGTCTGATTACAGTCTAGAAGTATGCCTTTTCTTAATTTCTTCATTTAAGTTTGGCGCATCCAACTTCAAAATATTTCAAACAATTTATCATGTGCCAAAATGTGTTGGCGCTTGCCCCACACTCGCTTGACGTCGACAATGCTCCTGCATCATACTCCCTCGCTTGAAAATATTCATGGGCTCCTGTCCATGAGCTCTCGCATGGTCTATCCATGCTTCTAGATCTCTTCTTCATTTTCCCAGTTGGCATCTTCAACTGGACGTCCCTTCCATTTGACCAAGTATTCAAAGTATTCCTTTCTTCTAGTCTTTTTGCTAACTCTTTTGTCTAGTATGATTTCCATCTGTGGCTTCTCTGCAAATGGCATATGTTTTTTCCACTGAACCTATGGTTTTTCATCACCTTTTCCTGCTTCCTCAGCTTTGTATGGGTACAAATCAGAGACATTGAATATCAGAGAAATTCCGACCCCATCGGGTAATTCAATCTCATAAGCATTTGCCCCAAATATCTTCAAGACCTTACATGGTCCGATCTTCTTCATCTTCAATTTGTTATATGTCCCCTTCGGGAATATTTCCTTTCTCAGATGTGCCAGAATCAAATCACCAACCTCAAATTGAAGTTGTCTCCTATTTTGATCTACTCTGCGCTTATACTCTTGGCTCAAGTTCTGCAATCGCTCCTTCACCTGGCTATGAAGTTCCTTCATCGCTTTTGTGAAATCCTATGCACTAGCACTCCTAGTTGCATTCTATTCTGAATCTCTCAATTCAGATACTCCTCTTGGCTTCATCCCATAAACAATTTGGAATGGACTCTAGCTTGTGCTTCTATGGATTGAATCATTATAAGCAAATTCCGCCCGTGGAAAAATATTGTCCCACTGACTGTGGTGTTTTGTCACCAAGCTCCTCAGCAAGTCTCCCAAACTTCTGTTGACAACTTCTGTCTATCCATCCATTTGAGGATGATAAGATGAACTGAATGACAAGTTTGTTCCTATATTTTTCCACAATTTTCTCCAGAAGTGTCCCACGAACTTGGTGTCTCGATCTGAAACTATGCTCCTTGGTAAGCCGTGAAGTCGAATGACCTCTTTGAAAAACAGATTCACAATGTGAGTTGCATCACTAGTTTTCTGACATGGTATAAAGTGTGCCATCTTAGAAAATTTGTCTACCACTATAAATATCGATTCAAACCCTCTTTGTGTTCTTGGCATCCCCAATATGAAGTCCATGCTTACTGCATCCCACAACCTGTCAGGTATGGGTAACGGTTGATAAAAACCTGCATTCTGCCTCTTTCTTTTTGAATGCTGACAAATTCTGCATCTGTCCATGAATATTTTGATGTCCGCTCTCATTCCTGGCCAATAATATGAATCATTTAGATTTGATAATGTCTTTTCATGACCGAAATGCCCGATCAATCCTCCACTGTGTTTCTCCTTCAACAAATTCTCCCTCATGGAGCATTTTGGAATGCAAAGTTGATTACCCTTAAATAGTAATCCTTCCTGGATCATATATTCTTTCCATTGACTTCTTTCCTTGAGAATTGGATTCTCAGTTGCCTCATACACCTCCTTAAAATTTGGATCATCTCTGTACATGTCCCTGAGATCATCAAAACCCAGTGTTTTGACTCTGAACTCCTGCAACAACAAACATTTCCTGCTCAAAGCATCAACAACTTTGTTAGCAGTTCCAGAAATATGCTTAATTACAAAAGTAAAGTTCTGCATGTATTCAACCCATCTAACATGTCTTTGATTCAACTTCTCCCATTGAGTCACAAATTTCAAAGCATGATTGTCACTGTATAAGACAAACTCCTTAGGAATCAAGTAGTGTATCCATTTCTTCAATGCCTGAATAATAGCATAGAACTCCTTGTCATACGTGGAGTATTTAACTTTTGCTTCATTCATCCTCTTGCTGAAGTATGCTATTGTCCCGTCTTCTTGGCTTAATATTGTCCCTATTGTAAATCCACTTGCATCACATTTTACCTGAAATGTCTTTTTAAAATCCAGCAACACCAAAATTGGTTGTTTCGTGATTTTCCTTTTCAACAAATTAAAACTTTTCTCAGACTCTTCTGTCCAATGAAAAGACTTGTGTCTCTTCTTCACTGTGTCCATCATTGGTGCACTAATTCCACTGAAATTCCTGATGAACTTCTGGTAGAAATTAGCCAATCCATGAAAACTTCTCACCTCAAATATACTCTTCGATGATGGCCAATTCTTAATTAGCTCCACCTTATCTGGATCCATCCTCAACTTATCTGCAGAAATAACAAACCCCAAATAAATGAGCTCTGTCTTCATGAATGAGGATTTCTTCATGTTTATCAACAACTTCTCTTGCTGTAGCCTCTTCATCACTGTAGACAAATGTTTCAGATGCTCTGCCTTTGTTTTACTGAAAATCAGTATGTCATCCAGATACACAATGACAAATTTTTCGATGAAATCCTTTAGGACTTTGTTCATCAACCTCATGAAAGTACTTGGCATGTTTGTTAAACCAAATGGCATGACAAGCCATTCATACAACCCTTCATTAGTCTTGAATGATGTCTTCCATTCATCACTTCTCTCATACGAATTTGGTGATAACCACTTTTCAAATCAATTTTTGAAAAAAAATTGGCTCCACTCAAGTAATCCATCAGATCATCCATCCTTGGAAATGGGAATCTGTACCTGATGGTTATCTTATTGATTTCCCTTGAGTCTGTACACATTCTCCAGCCTCCATATTTCTTCGGACTGAGCACTATCAGAACAACACATGGACTCAAGATTTCTCTAACCAACCCTTTGTCCATTAAGTCTTGGACTTGTCTTTTGAATTCTTCATTCTCTTGCGGTGTCAATCTATACACTGCTTTGTTTGGAAAACTAGCTCAGGTATGAGATAAATGTGATGACTTACACTTCTGATCGGTGGCAACGAACAAGGTAGTTCATCCATTACTATGTCAGCAAACTCTTCCAACAGTTTCTGAACTTTTTCGGTAAATCATCTACCCTTGTACTGATTAGAACGATTTTAGGCTTCCTGACCATAATGAATTGTGGTTCCTCCTTCTTCTTAACCTCTGTAAGAAGTTTCTTCCCACTCATGAGAAGTACAATGTTGCTTACTTCAGGTTTTACTTCCTTGTCCTTAATCGGCAACATCATGTGAGTTCTCCCATTCTTCTCTAGGGTGTATGTGTTCTTCCTCCTATCATGAATCACATTCCTGTCATATTTCCATGGTATACCCAACAATAAATGACAAACATCCATGGGAATGACATCACAGAGTATTTCATCTTTATACCCTCCTATTTTAAATTCAACTAAACATTGTTTAGTGACATTTACCTGATGTCCTTTTTGTAGCCATGAAACTCTGTATGGAATCGGATGTTCAATAGTCTCTAGCTCCAGCTTCTCTACCATCTCTGTAAAAATGAGATTATCTGTGCTACCACTGTCCACTATGACTTTGCATACACTGTCCTTGGTTTTGAAAGCATTCCAAAAAAGAATGCTCCTTTGCATTGGATTCTCCACCTCCTTCTTTTGCATTAAGAGAACTTTTCACATCATCAGTGACCTTCTGCCTTTAGCATCTTTTGCCTCAACATTCTACCTCTATGCTTCGGCAATGTGAGTTTCACCACCTTATTTCTTTTTGTTTGGACACTCATAAGACTTATGTCCATTCTTTCCACATGTGAAGCATTTCACTACTCCACCTCTTCCTCTTCCTCTACCTCTCGTATGAGGAAAAATGTTTCCATCAGCATACTGACCTTTCTGCTCGGTATACTGCCCTCTCTATGAACTTCCACCTCTCTCAGTTTGAGTTTGAGGTTTCTTCTAGTCTTCCTTGGGTTTTTGATTTCTATCCTGGGAAACTAATTTGCCTCTAGACCGACTTCTGCCTCGGCCTCTTTGACCTTGTTTTCGGCTCAGCTTCTCCTTAGCTTTCAGAGCCATCTGATAAGAATATTCCACTATTCGAATGGTCATCATACTCATCTCATCCTGAATGTCATATCTCAGACCATTCATGTACCTGAAAACTTTTACATCGTCACTTTCGCGATGACCTGCCCTGATGTTCAGCCTGTAGAATTCTTCAATGTACTCCTTCACTGACATCAACTTCTATCTCAAATTCTGCATTCTCTGAAACAGAGTAATCTGATAATCCCTGGGAATTAATTTCGCCTTCATATTCGCGATCATCCTATCCCAACTCTTGATTTTCTGCTTGCCTTTACAGCATCTGTCAACTTGTAGCTCATCCCACCACAATGTTGCATGTCCTTTAAGTCTTATGACAACATGTTTGACCTTTTTGTCCTCCTCGATGTCTTCATAGTCAAAATATGTGTCTAGAGCTCTAATCCAGTCTAGAAGCTCTTCTGCATCCAGATTTCCTTCATATACTGGAATATCCATTTTTGCCTTAGCACTCATTCTTGCAACATCCCTAATCAAGCATTCATTTGCTGCATCCTCTGCTGTGACTTCTTCTCCTTCATGTCCACCTTCATCTTCACATTCAAATTCACTAAGATCCCCAACATCGGCTGTATGCCTTTGTGCTGTCTCCATGTCCTCAAGTCTAGCGCGTATATCATGCATCTCTCTTTCCATGGCTAGATTTGGCATGTGCCTACCCCTTCCTCTTGTTATTTCCCTATCCTCTAGAGGATTAGGTGTTTTCCTATGTCTTCTCCTCGGCAGCATGGTGAATCTTCCTTCTTTCTTCCCCTGTCTGAAATATACAAACATAGTCAAGCTCTAATACCAATTGACGCAGACCTATCGGCCCTCGGGCCGAGATCTGCTCACAGGATCGTTCTATATGCCCTTGAGCCGTATCATCTCTTCTGATTCCCACTGGAATCTACAAATTATCGATCCACACGTCCTTCTCACAGCTCACAATATCGCGATTTTGTGAGTCGTGACTCCCGAATCTTCCTCTCCAATCTCGCGAGACCCGAGATCGCGAAATGGTTATGGCTCCTTCTCTGTTAGCACCTTCCTTGCGCGACCACTGGCTAGACCAAGCGCTAACACCTTTCTCTATTTGTTGCTTCCTGAGCTTAAGGGTTGAACTCTCACCCCCTTATCTCCCGAACCCCTGAGACGTGAGAGGTCAACGTGGTGTTGACCCCTTCCAATAGGTGATGTGTGTCCACCGGTCTACTTCCCGGGCCCACTTCATGGTTTTTCCATGTGTCCCCCGTGCCCGGCTTTTTGGCACTTCACGACTTTTGCAATCGAAAGCGACTCCTTTCAACCTTTGAACCCCCAAATGCATGAAATGCGATGGGGTCCCTGATCCAACGATCCTCCCATGACCTGGATCTGACAGCTATCCTCGCTCCTCACGATTTCGCCACTCGCGACTTGGAGCACCCAAGTTTTTGGCTCTCACCTGGCGAACCTCTAAGTTCGCGAGATCCCTTGATCTCTGCCACCTGTCCTCCCCCCAACGGACGACTGTGATTCTCTCGTGACTTCATGACTTTGGGACTTTCAGGACAAAAGTCTCGACCTCTTATCCTCCGATATGCCGAAATGGTGAAATTTCGACACGTTGCCTATGCGGGTCCCACGATGGAATTTCCCGCCTTTTTGAAATTTTAGACTTCGCGACTTCATGAATTCGGAAGCTATGCTCTCAGTTCTCCGATTCACGAAACACAGAAATGGTCAACAAAAGTCTAACCTCCGTGTTAATGAGTGGGCCACTTGTCCACTCTCAGATGGATGGTCCTGATTTTCTTCACAGCTTCGCCACTCGTGAAGTTGAAAAACTTCTCTTTCTGACCTCCGATGTATGAATCCCCGATAAGGGTGATCTCGCGACACATGTCCTTCCAATTGGACAACTCAGATTTTCTCGCTATTTCGGGACTTCGCACCTCGCGACCTCGCGAGTCTTGATGTAAAGGTTTTGACCTTTAGACTCACGAAACCCCAAAATGAGATTTACGTGGGTGATCCAATGACCCTTGTTGGTTCGGATCCTACGGTTCGATTCTCCCAAGATTTCTCATAGAAGAACACCCACTGTAACCTTCTTTCTCCTTTGCAAGATCTGACAGTTCTCGAAACTTCGTGAATCCTCCATGGAGAATTTCAATCGTCAAATTCCTCCTTGATGATTTCTGCGAAATGAACATGGTATCCTCTTACGAAACTTATCCTCCTGCGGAACACCTTCACTACGCCTTCCTCCAGCAAAACACCTTCGCTATGCCTTCTTATAACTCTTCAAGGAACTAGCCCTCTTGAGCTTTCTCCACAACTCAAGTCTTCAAGAAGACTCCTGCACGCACTCCTTGCGAGAATTCTTGAAATACTTCCAAGTATTCAAATTTTTTTACTCTACGCACTCTCTGCGACAACAGTCTTTCAACAATTTCGCTCAGGTTGTAACTCTGAGGCTTTCCTCATCTTGCGCACTCCTTGTACAACACCTATGCTTAACTTGCACTTCTGCGAGAATGAGAACAAGTGCTATCTCTCATGAGCTTGTAGAGACGAACTCTGACTTCTATCAATGCACACCTTGCGGACAATTTCACTACACTCCTTGTAGGAAAACTCTTGCTCAGATAGAGAAACAATTGAAACTCATTCCTTACTCTCCCTCTCTTCAGATTTCAGGCATTAAATATGAAATCAAACATTCACGCATCAAAGCGAATGCATAACAGAGAGTAAACAAGCATGAGCATAACATTCAATCATGCATACATAGAAAGTATTTGAACGCCATGATTCTGAATCAAGCTTCATATATTAATCTCAAAACTTCTATACATCGGTTCTTCTACACATTTTTATGCTTCTTCTCTCCTATGCTCTCTTCTCATGCTGCTAATGTTACAATGATACAAGTGAGGGTGTCTATATCCTATTTCCCTCTTCACTCCTAAAATTGTCTAATCTAAGAATTCAAGTCTACCTACTTACATTCAATAACATAAATGCCTCTTAGTCCTTCAGACGAGAGTGGGACGCTCAAGTTCTGATTACAGTCTAGAAGTACGCCTTTTCTTAATTTCTTCATTTAAGTTTGGCACATCCAACTTCAAAATATTTCAAACAATTTATCATGTGCCAAAATGCGTTGGCGCTTGCCCCACGCTCACTTGACGTTGACGATGCTCCTGCATCACTAATACATTGTTTTCATCTCTGTCTCAGAACGATGCACCCAACTCATGGGAATTCACATGTTCACCTTGTGCTCAACCACTGGTACATCTAACTCATTAGATTTTCTTTCTCACTACATTATACAGGAGAATCATCTGGAGTTCTTCTCAACTCTTTGTAAGGAGGAGGCCATCACTACGTTCTAGTTTTGTCTCATATAGGAACCAAAAACTCATCTTAGGGGCTCTCTCTCAGGTTTGTATCCTGGAGGATGTCTCACACAACTATAATCATCAAAACACCACACACCAATAGTTTCCACACAAAATAAAATCTACACTACGCAACACCAATACTTAACACAGACATCTATTTCATGCTAATCTCTAGCCCATACAATTCCAATGTTGAACCAATTTCTCTGATACCAAAATGTAATGTCCCAAACCTCCGAGGCCGGGCCACATTACACAAATCCTTCCAATTTCAACTCTGATATTATAATATAACATTACCCAACTTGTTGTTGAGTAGAAACACATAAAAAAGAATAGTGCGCAATTAACATTATATTGCGTGGAATCACTTAAGGAAATGTGCATAACCCAATATAGTTTGTTCCAGACTACATTCCCTCTCTTTTATACATATTATAATAGTGGAAGTAACTTGAATAAAAAACAGTGTGCTCAAGCATACTGAGCACACCAACATTAACGAATGTAACACCCCTCTAAACATGTGAACACTACTGCGTGCATATCCATATGGAGCATCTGAATCCCACAACATACATAATTTTTTTTTCTACTTGTATCTCTTACTTTCCTATGCTCTCAGACTATGTTCCCAACACTCACAATGAAACTAGTCACTTGTGCACACATACCACTTTCCATGCACACAATACTTCTAGCCTCATTGAGGAAGCTCTTGACCAATTACCAGGACTATCTTAACAAAATTTATTTATCAACTAACATAATCCACATATATGAACACTATGCTAAATACTTAGATCACACTTACACAATAAACAACATTAACATAATAAAAATCATTATTCATATGAAACACTATGCAAGTAATAGATCATAGCATATACAAATGAATAAACACATAGTAAACAGACAAGCACATAAGAAAAAATATATTTTATGAAAGGCACCAACTGTGCATGTGACTCAGACATTCCTCCCAGCCATAAACATTGTTTCTCATAACATTTCAACAACAGGTTACCTCTGAGCTAGGGCTTGAACTACACCAGGGTAAAAAGGATTCCTAGTGCTAAGGTATGGTCTAACAAATAAGGAAATTGCTCAGTCCAAGGTGTCGACTACTGCAACTAGTCTACAGTCCCTCATTCCCTACATTCCTATCCCACCCTAGGAAGTGTGCCCCTTCTATGCTCAAAATTCCTTCTTCTACCCCACTTCCCTTCCAGGGCTTCAACATTAGGCCAAATCAGGAAGTTTCATAGCACTACAACTAATTACCAGTGCAGTAGGGAACAATTCCCAACCAATCTCTCACCAGGAGAGATTGCTCATGGGCCTGACAACATACCTCTTGGAAAAACTATGAGCCTCACAACCCGCTCCTTAAACAAAATATAGCCTGAGAACCCGCTTATTCAATCATACCAATATTTTCCCAAGAACAGGGTTAAGAAAATGACAATCAATTACATAATACATGTTCCTTTGTAGAAGAATTTTCGTCTGAAGGATTTCATAATGAGTAATTATTCCGAATTACACTAAGGTCAACAATATATATTGCATGCCTTCAACTCAACACTTGTCACCTTGATAAGTATATTTATCCACTTGGTGACTCTTCCCCTTCTCTTGAGAACTTAGTATAAACAATATATCTGTAAATCACACTTTTTGGAAATATTATTAAAATATTCCCCCCTTTTTCCCTTTTCTAGTGGATTTCATCCCTCTATCCCTTTTCATATGAGTCATTCTATGTGAAATGATGTAATATATAAATAAATTTGAGTGTGATACACTTTACAAGAATAGGCGCATTGGCTTATTTGCGACTTGACTCACCAACCCAATAGTCACACAAGCTCTCTGACCTCAAAACATATACCTACATATATGTACATCACAATCATTCCTACACACTTACTTAAGTGCATGCAACACTATGGAATATGCATACCCTCCCTTGATGAAAAATCCACATGCACTGGCTTAGGTACATGCAACACTATGGAATGTGTGCAACTCTTCTTTGATAACAAGCCTTGTGCACTCCACAGGTGCGCCTCGTACCAAAACTTGGTACCAATGGCTCATCAACCTATATGTACATTACATTTTCACTTGTTGCCAATGACTCACCATCCTATATGGATCATTACATTGTGCACTACTCTGGTGCATGCAAAACCAAAATGGCTCACCAACCTATATGCAGAACTACAAATGGGGTTCAAATTAGGGACATTATAGGGCCACAGGCTAATTCTGCTAAAAAAATGCAAATTAATGGTTTTTAAAGATCTAGGTTGTTCTTAATATCCGAGGCACAAATAAAGGTGAACATTTTGTAGAAATATAAAAAATCAGGAATGAAGATATTGTTGGCCCTTGGTAATGTATTAAGGAATAAAACGAAGATTAAGGAAGAAGAAAGACAAAGTATGAAGTGCGCGGAAGGAACACAAACCGAGGAAGGGTCAAAGTGGTTAAAGAAGCATAAAAGAAGGAACAAAGTAAAGAAAAGCAAGTCATTGAAAGAGAAAATCAAGGAAGACAAAGCAACAAAGAAGATAGATCATGGACAATTCAACAAGCAAAAGAAGACACTAATGGGTGCTTTGGAGAACCTTGCATAGAAGAAGGAGGAACAAGTCGATGAAGTCCTTAAAATGAGGGTTATGTAGACCTAGGGTTTTGACAACGTGGATCTAGGTTTTTGGAACCTAGGATTTGGTCTAGGGGTTTATAAGGGTCATGAAATGTATAAATAGAGGTCTAGAAGAGTTGAGAGGGGAGAGGCAAGAGTGGTGTTGAGATGTAGAAGTGTTATATTTTAGGACATTGTTGTATTTTAGGGTCTTTAGATGGGTGCGAAGATCGACTCTGCAACTGGGTGTGCATGGATAGGAAATAAATATGAGAGAAAGAAGGATTTGTAGCTGAGTGCACATATAGAACTACATATATCAATAAACACAATTTTGTGGACGTAGCCCTAGGGAGAGGGTGAACCACGTAAAACCTTGTTGTTCCATGTTGTTGATGTTGTTGATTAAGGTTAGTTGTCATTGATGTCAACCCTTGAAGAAAGCCCCGTAGCACAAAGGTTTGGGTAATGGACCCAAGATTGTTTGATGTAAATATTACTCATTATTTGTTTTCATGGCTCATAAGAAGTAAATATGGATAAACTCCAAAGTGGTCCCCTTATGGTGAAAGCCCTCACGGGAAGATGCTTTGCAGAGTAAGTGAAACCATTCTTAATTGTGGAATAATGAGATGAAGGATAGTGAATTTTTCAAGGAAACTATCCTAGATGTATAGTTCTTTTCATTCTATTTCTGGTGGTATGTAGAACGTCACATAACTCTTCACGGTTAGAGAGTTATGACCATGTGAAGTTGGAGAACCCAGGTTTGGGTAATGGACCCAAGTTTGTTTGATGGATAACGTTATGATTTTTGATATATTTGAAGGTAATACTATTCTATATGGACAACACATGTCATTCCATTTTTGGTGGTATGTGGAATGTCACATAACTCCTCACGGTTTGAGAGTTATGGCCTTACGAAGTTGGAGGACCCTCATATGTCATCTAGAAGCCCCAAAAGTTCAAAGTAGTCAAAGTGGTTTAAGAGATTTTAAAAGGTAAATAATAAAGTGAAGTGATGAGTGTATTATAATTCAAAGTGAATACAAAATAAATGATTTCAATAACAAATTTAATGGAGAAATTAGAAGTGGGTTAACCCTAAAATAAAGAAAGTTAGCCAAGTGACCTAGAAGATGTTTTTAAGGAAGATACTTGGAGAGTATAAATAAGAGGCAAGGATCTCTCATTTTAATTAAAATTGAGAATATTGAATATATATAGGTGTATTAGGTAACCAAGGATATCTAATCCAAATTTTTGAAGGAAGGTGAAGAAATGAAGGCCAAAATGCAAGGAAGGATAAATTCTTTTGATGATGCTTTCTAAGGTATGTTATTTACAGGTCATCTCACCATTTTCGCTATAAATTTTTTTCTATAATGATTCAGACCGTGAAATTTCTATGAGATTGAGAAAACATAACCAAGTATCCGTGGTAAACAATTTAGATTGTGGGTCATTTTATTTTGGGAGTTACACTCCATGGAAAATAGGGTTTGTGGCTAGTCCTGAAACTAGTCAAAAAACGGTGTTTCGGGTAAAAATGTCATAACTTATTCATAACATATCCAAATTGAGTGATACCAAATTTTTTGGTTAGGGTACTATATGTGTTATTTTGGTTAATAGTTTTAGATCCATTCAATGAATATTTCATGCGGGGCACGCTCTACAAGGTCTCTCTCTAGAATAAGCTAGAATTCAACAAGGTATACCATTTTTGCTATAAATCCTTTTCTGAGAGGTTCCAAGTAGTGACACCTGGATGAATTGCATGAAACACACTGAATAACATTGTGTATAAGTTTCATATATTTATTCATTACAAGTTCAAAGTTATGATTACTTCAAGTTAGGGTTGTTGACTAATCCAAAACTAGGCATGTGAGACTAAAGAAAAGTTTGATGAAAATGCTAGTCTCTTGTTGCTAAAGTTAAGGAAGGTTTGTAGGAATGTGATCATATACACTAGGTCTATTACATATCTACAAATAAGATTTGTATGATGAAATTGATGAGGGATTTTGGTTGAGGTACATGTTGAGTACATGGTTGAGACAAGTAGTTGATGAGTTGGTAGATACATGAGGTGTATAGTTGATGATGTTGGTACATATTGATGAGTCATAGTTGATGAGTAGTTGAAACATGATTTGTACATACTTGGTACATGGTTGGATGCACTTTTTTATGGTACAGGTTTATTACAGGTTGTTTGGTACAGGTTGGTGCATGGTTGATGCACTTGTTTATGGTATAAGTTGATTACAGGTTGAGGTATAGGTTGATGCATGGTTCAAATTTATTGGTACAGGTTTATAGCAGTATATCTCACAGTGATAATGTGACGGTGGTTCCATCATTCTACTTCTACTTCAGGGTGGAAGGAGGGGGCAAGGACATGTGGTTGTAGCCACCTTCTGGTTGTAGCCGAAGAACATAGGGGGTTGTAGCCTCCTTCTGGTTGTAGCCAGAGAATTGGGGAGTTGGAGCTTCCCTTAGGTT
>JZKD02S2418407.1:63766-82791 GCA_000966675.3 Picea glauca | reverse complement strand
TTATCTTCTTGAGCCGACAAGTCTTCTAGGGTTATTAGCCAACTCATTAGGGTTTCTTCTTGCTTCTTGGATTATTCTATCCTCGTCAGGTTTACACGTGGAGGTAAATACCTCCTGCAACTACCATAATATCAACACTCTCTCCTAGCTAGGGAGGTATTACAGGTAATGGTCTTGAGCACAAAAACATACCATTCACCCGGTAGAATCAACATAGTTGTATAGACTAGATCATGACTAGATCATGAGCACCATCATCATCATCAGTGTCATCAGTTGCATCATCTCTCGAAACCATACTCTATATCATTAATTAGATATGATGCTCACTCCATAGAGTGATACAAGATCCATTCTTCTAATCTAGAAGAGTAAATGCTCTGAACCATTTTCCATCTGGGAAATATCTGTCCTTTGATTATCCATCTAACTGATAATCATTTCCAATACTATTGATAGTCTTCAAGGAAATCGAAACAAAATAGAACACAATTGTGTCTATTCATAGTAGTACATAACTACAATCCAGTGGTACACTACCACATGAAGTAACACACAAGCACTTGATCAACAACGTATAGTCATGAACAATGGAACACATCCACCACAGTAGTATACATCTACTATCATACAGTATTCATAAAAATCATCTGATATCAACCTGCATAGAAACAATGTTATGATATAAATGGAATCATCTGGGCCAGTCTTTCACTCACATCTGTGAGATATGAAAGAATATCTGCCCTCAGAGTAGAACAATGATATATCTGGACTATTCTTCTCAAGAAAAGAAAGAATAATTGTCCCGTATTCTGAACCTGGATCATTCCCCACCTTGGGCCATTCTTCCTACACTAATAAAAGTGCACCCTGGAGAGAATTTATAAACCCTAAGGAATGCTTGTCCCTAATTGTTGAGCCTGGACCATTCCCCACCCTGGGCCATTCCTCCTACACTAATCAAAGTGCACCCTGGAGAGAATGTATAAACCCTAAGGAATGACTGTTTGGACCATTTCCTCTGTTAACCACAAGAGGAAAAGACTTTCCTATACCAACATCCAAAACATACCATTCCTCATGTTAACCACAATGAGAAATTGTTGTCCGATGAGGTGGGCTAGTCTTCTTGAGTAACCCTCAAGAAGAGAGACCTCCCTAGACCAATCCCCATGTTAACCACAATGGGAAGTCACTATCTATGATACATCAACAATCTAGACCATTTCCCATGTTAACCACAATGAGAAATCGCTGCTCGTCAGAAATCTCAATCCACTTTTCGAACTAGAAAGGAAATTTCTCATCCTGGACCATTTTTAGAACTGAAAAATGATTGTCCATAAATCAATACATATCAGTGCTCCCTCCCAACCTAGGAGTCATATCTTCCTTTTTCAACAAGGAAGTCATCCCCATGAGCTCTAGCTTGAGTACGCAAACTATTTCATCTTGGATAGAGGCTTTACCAAAATGTCTGCTTATTTGCTCATCTGTGGAGATATGTATTGGAGAACCTCTTTCTCTTTTCTGAACTTCATCACAGATAATGTAATGCTTGATTTCAAATGTACTTAGTTCTAGAGAACTGGTCTTCTTTGAAGGCTTCATGTAGCTTTGATCAATAAAATATATCATTGTTGGAAAAATGGAACATATCCATGTGGCACTTCTTCTGTCATCATGAGATTTGATCTTCTGAGTAATCATCTTGATACACTATCTTTGTTATAGAAAATATTCACCACGCTTCTGCTATGCACTGGAGGTTCTCCACCAAGTTATCTTTCTCCATCTGCATACAAGGGTCTCTTTTTGGTATGCCTCAAAATCTTGAGGTTTCTCTTCATATGCTCTTTGTTCAATTATTCTTTGCATTTATCTGATGTAGAACTCCAACTCATGGATGTTGCAGATGATATAATGACTCATGTAGAGATATGTCTGGTTTAATGGAACAAGTAATCATCATAGTCTTCTCCCTCCATCTGGGAGAACCTCTACTTCTAGATCTCACAATGCTTTCATAAGTATTCCATACATGTTCTTCATCAGGACTTTCAGTTCCTCTGCTTGATTGCTTTTATTGAGTTCATATTAGGCTGGAAATCTTATGATTCTTGATACAATGACTGGTTTTTATGGCTTCTCTTTCTTTCTTGGAATTTTCTTTTAGCTCTTGGTGTTGATATTATGGTAGTTGTGGGAGGTATTTAACTCCACGTGTAAACCTGACAAGGATAGAATACTCCAGGAAGCAAGAAGAAACCCTAATGAGTTGGCTAATAACCCTACAAGACTTGTCAGCTCAAGAAGATAATTTATATTAGGTTATTAGCCTCCAAGAGAAGAAGTCGGCTAGGAATAATATCATATACTGAACAGATAGATACCCAGAATGAGAAGTTGTCCCTGGAAGTTATCCAGAATTGGTATAAATACAGGAGGTCAGTTCTCATTCTGGAAGGTAGTCTTACAAAAACAATGCCCAGTCTTGTGCACACTGTAGTTGCCCAGTTTCTACGCAAGTTTGGAGGAGAGTTGTCATTGTAGCTGCTACAGCTAGCAGTTACGCTTGGACTATCTCTTGCATAGGGCTTGGACTATTTGATCATATCTTTGTGATGTTTTATCCTTGGGGAAAGGTTCACTACCCTTTGTTTGTCTATATAGCCTAGGGTTTTCTTCCAGAATGATTCTCTATCAAGGTTAAGGTGCTCAGAGGGTGGCTTCAGCCTATGGTTGGTTGACAAGGGTATTGTCAATGGTAAAATGAGCACACATATTTCATATTCTAACAGGTTATGGGCCCACACCTCCTTCATTCATTCTAAACACTGGAAGGAAACATAGCCACTAGGATATTGAGCTCATTGAGGAACTACCACTAGGGTTACTAGCAGAAGCAGCTTCCAAGACACTACCACTAGGGTTACTAGCAGGAACAGTTGCAGAAACCCTAATTCTCTTGTTGAGGCACCTTAAGTGAAGGGATTGACCTAATCTCTGGACATATCAGTGCGCCTTAGACTATAACATCTCCGGGTACTCTCAACAAGCCAAGACGTCAAGTTTGAGTTTGTGGTCAAATCTAGGGTTTGACCAAGTCAAAGAAGCCATGAATTATTCTATGAAGTTAGAGAACAAGTTAGATGGAGCCTCTAACTTTAGAGTGTGGAAGAAAAGTATTGATCTCATCCTTGCCAAGAATAAAGTGCTAGATATCGTGAAACCAGAGTTTGAACAAGGGGAAAAGAAGGAACTACAGAACATTGCAGCTATGAAGAAGTTCAAATATGGTGACATCAATGCCATGAGTATCATAGTGGATTCTATCAAATACCACTTGATATCCTACATCTCCCATCTTGAATCATCAAAGAAGATGTACGATTCCCTAACAAACCTCTTCTCAGTCAGAAACATTGGACAAGTAATGAGTCTGAAGAATGAGCTCCATGACATGAAGATGAATGATGATGACATCATAACATCATACCTTGTGAGAATTTCTCAGTTAAGAGATAAACTACAAAATATTGAAGAGATCATCTCAGAGAAGGAGTTGGTAAACATAGTACTCAATGGTCTTCCCAAGACGTGGGATGCATTTGCCGCAAGCATGAACACAAGAAAGGAGTATCCAACATTTGAAGAAATTTGGACTTGTTGTGCTCAAGAAGAATCAAGGATCAGTGCAAAAGACAAACCCCAAAAGAAGTATGATGATCAAGCCCTCGCAACAAGATTCAAGAACTTCAGGAACAAAAGGAAGTTTGGTTCAAGGAGGAATCCAAATCAAGAGAAAGACATTTCAGAAGTACAATGCTTCAACTTTCGAAAGTATGGTCACTACAAGAATCATTGTCCCAAGATAATTAAAAGGAAGGAGAAACATGAAGCATCAATTACCGAAGAAAAGGAACCTACAAAGAAGACTAAGCAGGATGGAAGAGACTTATTCTTCTAAAGGTAACAAAACTCTTCTTATTTCTTGTACATATCTTGTTTGCATCGTCTTTGTACATATCTTGTATATCTATCTCTTGGAAAATAATGTGTTCCAAGAAGAACTATACCTATGGAATAACAAAAAGATAAGAATGGATATCATTAGATAATACACTTGAAAGGATGAAATAAAAATCATGTGGAAGCTATTGCAAGATAAGTCGAATCAATCATGAAGAGACTTAGAAGAAGAAAAGACAAAAATAAGTCAGCAATCGAGAGGAAATTGGAAAAAGACTTATGAAATTTTGTAGAAGACAACAATATGGAAGCCTTGACTCTATTAGACAAGAGAGCCAATTATATATTACAGAAGACAATAAGGATGCAGATGGAAGCGTGGACTCTGTTAAACGGAGGGAACTGATTATATGCACTCATACATGAAGCAAGGATTAGGAGGGAGCTAATCCTATGATCCATTGAAGATGATGAAGTATATATCCATGATATCAGCCATGAAAGACAATACGTGTCTAGTTCAACCTCAGAAGAAGTCTTCTTCAAAGAGAAGCCTTAAAGTATCCTTGGTTGTCCATCCACATCCATGATCCTATAATGAAAGAAAGAAATGGAATCTTTAGGGAATGGAATCTATAAGAAACTCCATGGACCCAAGAGCTAAAGAAAAACATGAAGAAGAAAATGAAGATTCCAAGAAAGAAAGAGAAACCAGAACAACCAGTCATTTTATCAAGAATCACAAGATTACCAGCCTTATATGAACTCACTAAAATAAATCAAGCAGAAGAACTAAAATTTGTGATAAAGACCAGTGTATGGAATACTTATGAATGAAAGAATTTCGAGATATAGAACTAGAGGTTCTCCCAGATGGAGGGAGAAGACTATGATGATTACTTGTTCCAGTAAACCAGACTTATCTCTACATGAGTCATTATACCATCCACAACATCCATGAGTTGGATTTCTACATCAGATGAATGCAAAGAATGTTCTCCAGATAAATTGAATAAAGAACGTATGAAGAGAAACCTCAAGACTTTGAGGCATACTAGAAAGAGACCCTTGCACGCAGACAGAAGAAGACAACTTGGTGGAGAACCTCGAGTGCATAGCAGAAGCGTGGTGAATATTTTCTATAACAGAGATATTGTATCAAGATGATTACTCAGTAGATCAGATCTCATGATGACAAAATAAGTGCCACATGGATATGTTCCAGTTTTCCAACAATGATATACTCTATTGATCAGAGCTACATGAAGCCTTAAGAGAAAACCAGTGTTCCAGACCAAAGTACATTTGAAATCAAGCATTACATTATCCGTGATGAATTCCAAAAAGGAGAAAGTTGTTCTCCAATACATAACTCCACAGATGAGTAGATAAGCAGACATTTTGGTAAAATATGAAAGAGTTTGCGTACTCAAGCTGGAGCTCGTGGAGATGACTTCCTTATTGAAAAAGGAAGAGATGAATCCTAGGTTGGGAGGGAGCACTAAAATATTATTGAAGAAATTCATTGAAAGATAGTCCATCTTGGATAGATTCTTTCATGTTCGGAAAGTGGATTGAGATCTCTGACGAACAACAATTTCCCATAGTGGTTAACATGGGAAATGGTCCAGATTTCTTATGTATCATAGACAACAACTTCCCATTGTGGTTAACATGGGGAGTGGTCTAGGGAAGTCTCTCTTCTTGAGGGTTAATCAAGAATACTGGCTCGCCTCGCCGGACAACAATTTCTCATTGTGGTTAACATGAGGAATGGTCCATTTTGGAGGTTGATGCATAATAGTCTTTTCCTCTTTTGGTTAACAGAGGAACTGGTTCAGACAGTCATTCCTTAGGGTTTATACATTCTCTCCAGGGTGCACTTTGATTAGTGTAGGAGGAATGGCCCAGGGTGGGGAATGGTCCAGGCTCAACAATCAGGGACAGACATTCCTTAGGGTTTATACATTCTCTCTAGGGTGCACTTTGATTAGTGTAGGAAGAATGGTCCAGGGTGGGGAATGGTCTAGGTTCAGAGGACAGGACAATTATTCTTCCTTGGTTGAGAAGAATAGTCCAGATATCTCATTCTTCTATTCCAAGGGCAGATATTCTTTCATATCTCACAGACGTGAGTGAAAGATTGGCCCAGATGATTCAGTTTATATCATAACATTGTTTCTATGCAGGTTGATATCAGATGATTGTTATGAATATTGTATGACAGTAGATGTATACTATTGTGGTGGATGTGTTCCACTATTCATGACTATATGTTACTGATCAAGTACATGTTTTCTACTTGGTGTTGTAGTGTAACACTGGATTGTATTTATGTACTACTATGGATAGACACATTTGTGTTCTATTTTTTTCTAATTTACTTGAAGACTATCAAGCAGTTTATTGGAAATAATTATCATCCAGATGAATGATGAACAAATATTTTCCAGACAGAAAATAGTTAAGAAAATCTACTCTTCTAGATTAGAAGAATGGCTCTTGTATCACTCTGTGGAGTGAGAATCATGTCTGATTACTCATATAGAGTATGATTTCAAGAGATGATGCAACTGATAATGATGATGGTGCTCATGATCTATTCTATATATCTATGTTGATGCTACCGGGTGAATAGTATGTTTTGTGCTCAAAGACCATTACCTGTAATACCTCCCTAGCTAGGAGGGAGTGTTGATATTATGGTAGCTGTGGGAGGTATTTACCTCCATGTGTAAACCTGAAAAGGATAGAATACTCTGGGAAGCAAGAAGAAGCCCTAATGAGTTGGCTAATAACCCTAGAAGACTTGTCGGCTCAAGAAGATAATTTATATTAGGTTGTTAGCCTCCAAGAGAAGAAGTCGGCCAGGAATAATATTATATACTGAACAGACAGATACCCAGAATGAGAAGTCGGCCCTGGAAATTAGCCAGAATTGGTATAAATACAGGAGGCTAGTTCTCATTCTGGCAGGCAGTCTCATAATAGTAGTGCCCAGTCTTGTGTGCACTGTAGTTGCCCAGTTTCTATGTAGGTTTGGAGGAGAGTTTCCATTGCAGCTGTTGCAGCTAGCAGTTACACTTGGACTATCTCTTGGCTAGGGTTTGGATTATCTGATCAACTCTTTGTGATTCTCTATCCTTGGGGAAAGGTGCACTACCCTTTGTTTGGATATATAGCCTAGGTTTTACTTTCAGAGTGATTCTTTGTCAAGGTTAAGGTGCTCGGAGGGTGGCTTCAGCCTATGGTTGGGTGAAAAGGGTATTTTCAATGGTAAAACGAGCACACATATTTCATATTCTAACACTTGGGTCAATGGATTTTCTTATAGATTCCATGCCTTGAAGATTTCACTTCTTTCTTTTATCATAGGATCACGGATCTGGATGGACAACCAGGGATAGTTTAAGGATTTTCTTCGAAGAGGTCTTCTTCTGTGGTTGAACTGAACACATACTGTCTTTCATGGCTACTACCATACTTCATCATTTTTAATGGATCATAGGATTAGCTCCCTCCTAATCCTTGCTTCATGTATGAGTGCATATAACATAGTCCATGCTTTCATCTACATCCTTATTGTCTTCTACAATATATAATTGGCTCTCTCTGTCTAACAGAGTCCATGTTTCCATCTTGTTGTCTTATAAAAAACGTCATAAGTCTTTCTCTAATTTCCTCTTGATTGCTGACTTCTTTCTGTCTTTTCTTCTTCTAAGTCTCTTCATGATTGATTCGGCTTATCTTGCAATAACTTCCACATGATTTGTTTGATGTATTTCATCCTTTCATGTGTATTATCTAATGATATCAATCCTTATCTTGTTGTTCTTCCATAGGTATAGTTCTTCTTGGAACACATTATCTTTCAAGAGATAGATATACAAGATATGTACAGAGACGATACAAACAAGATATGTACAAGAAATAAGAAGAGTATTGTTACCTTTAGAATAAGAAGTCTCTTTCATCCTACTTAGTCTTCTTTGTAGGTTCCTTTTCTTTGACAATTGATGCTTCATGTTTCTCCTTCCTTTTCTTAGCTCGGGACAATTATTCTTGTAGTCACCATACTTTTGATAGTTGAAGCATTGTACTTCTGAAATGTCTTTCTCTTTATTTGGCTTCTTCCTTGAACCAAACTTCCTTTTGTTCCTGAAATTCTTGAGTATTGTCGTGAAGGCTTGATCATCGTACTTCCTTTGGGGTTTCTCTTTTCCACTGATCCTAGATTCTTCTTGAGCACAACAATTCCAAAGTTCTTCAAATGTTGGATATTCCTTTCTTGTGTTCATGCTTGCGGCAAATGCATCCCACGTCTTGGGAAGACCATTGAGTATTGTGTTTACCAATTCCTTCTTTGAGATGATATGTTAAATAACATGTAGTTGATCTCTTAACTGAGAGATTCTCACAAAATATGATTTTATGTTTTCCTCATCATTCATCTTCATGTCATGGAGCTCATTCTTCAGATTCATAACTTGTCCAATGTTTCTGACCAAGAAGAGATTTTTTAGGGCATCGTACATCTTCTTCGATGAGTCAAGATGGGATATGTAGGGTATCAAGTGGTATTTTATAGATTCCACTATGATGCTCAATGGATTGATGTAACCGTCTTTGAACCTCTCCATAACTGCAACATTTTGTGGTTCCTTCTCTTTTCCTTCTTCAAACTCTAGTTCCATGATCTTTCCTTTCACGATATCCAACACTTTATTTTTGGCAAGTATGAGGTCAATCTTTGTCTTCCACGCTCTGAAGTTAGAAGCTCCATCTAACTTTTTCTTTGAATTCATAGAGTAAGTCGTGGCTTCTTTGACTTGGTCAACCCTAGATTGGACCAGAAACTCAAACTTGGCGTCTTGGCTTGCTGAGAGTATTAGAAGATGCGCCAGACTAGGGTGCACTGATCTGTCCAGAAATTAGGTCAATCCCTTCACTTAAGGTGCCTCAATGAGAGGATTAGGGTTTCTGCAACTGCACCTGCTGGTAACCCTAGCGACATTGCTATGGTGACTGCTCCTGCTAGAAACCCTGGCGACAATTCTTCAATGAGCTCAATATCCTTACGGCTATGTTTCCTTGCAGCAATTAGACTAAATGAAGGAGGTGTGGGCCCATAACCTGTTAGAATATAATGGATGTGCTCATTTTACCATTGACAATATCACTATTGTAACCCAACCATAGGCCGAAGCCACCCTCCAATCACCTTAACCTTGGCAGAGAATCATTCTGGAAGAAAATCTAGGCTAGATAGCCAAACAAAGGGCAGTGCACCTTTCCCCAAGGATAGTGCACCAACAAGAGTTGATCGGATAGTCCAAACCCTAACCAAGAGATAGTCTAAGCCAAACGTGATCTGCTAGCTGCAGCAGCTGCAATGGCATCTCTCCTCAAACCTGCGCACAAGACTAGGTACTGCAGTGTGCACAAGATATTGCTTTGCAATTCTGAGACTGCCTGCTAGAATGAGAACTGGCCTCCTGTATTTATACTAATTCTGGCTAACTGCTTGGGCCGACTTCTCATTCTGGGTATCTTTCTGTTCAGTATATATTATTATTTCTGGCCAACTTCTTCTCTTGGAGGCTAATAAACTAATATAAATTATCTTCTTGAGCTGACAAGTCTTCTAGGGTTATTATCCAACTCATTAGGGTTTCTTCTTTCTTTCCAGAGTATTCTATCCTCGTCAAGTTTACACATGGAGGTAAATACCTCCCTTAACTACCATAATATCAACACAAACACCCACCAATATTTATTGTACATTCTGTAAATCTGTGGGGCATGATGAGAAGGACTGTAGGGCTTATGACCTCATGCATTAAAGGTCAAGGGATTCATATAGAATTCAAGGAGAATTACAACTAGAAGGGAATGTTGTGCATTTCAATTCCCTAGGAAGAGGAAGCTTCACCCCTCGTGGTGGTTTCATAGGAAGAGGACGTGGAGGAGGTATGGGTCGAGGTCGAGGTCAAATTATTTGCTATAATTGTGCCCATCCAGGCCATTTGGAAAGGGATTGTCAGAACCCTTGTACTACTTGCAACTATTGTAATTCATTTGACCATGTCATTGAATACTGTCCAACATTGTTAGCCAAAGTTCAGGAAAGACTAGGTGGAAACCAATAAGTCCAGAGAATATCATTTGAACCTCGCGATGAAGAACTTATATTCGTTTTTATTACTAGAGGAGGCACTGTAATAGGAGAAGATAGGGTGACTCCAGGAAAGACTACATATGGATCAGGGATCAGAAGAGCTTCAGAGAAGGTACCATTGTTTGATCCAAGGAAAGAAAAACAAACTTTTGAATAAGAAAGAAGATAATTTGTAGGTGAACATGCTTCTTCATCTAGGGAACAATAAGAAGTAAGGGAATGTGAAATGCCTCCAACATTTGATCAGTTTGCCCCACCTAGACAAGGAAAAGAGGTAAGAAAGATTGTGGACTTCTTGTATACTTGTATTGATTTGATTAAATATGAAAGAGTTGTGCAGGAACTACAACACCTGATAAGACAATATGAAATTGAAAGAGTAGATCCTTTGCTGAGTAGAGATGGTAATCAAGTATCTAGAAAAAGGAGGAAAGGAAAGGAACTACACCTTAGTGCTAATATCGGAGACTACGACATGGACTATGTGGTCCTTGGCCTAGGATCAGAAGTAAATGTTATGATGAAGAAGACTTGAGCATTGATGGGAAAAACTAAATTTATTTACTCTCCTATTGGGATCAAGATGACTAATCAACAAGTGGTTATCCCCTTTGGAAGACTAGAGCATGTCCCTGTGGACATCAACGGAGTGAGGACATTTTCAGAATTCAAAGTGATCGAGATTGTTGATGATAGTTGTCCTTATCCTGCATTATTGGGTATTTATTGGGATTTCAACAATTTGACTATTATTGACCTGAAAAAGAGAAGAATGAAATTTGAAGGTGATGGCCTTAGGGTCATTTCACCTCTTGACCCCGATGAAGGTTGCAGATACACAAAACCTATAAGAGAAGAAGATCACGCCTATGAGATAGAGAACATATATAAAGTGATATCGGGACAACATGATTATATTAATCCTACAATAGATGGAAATCTAAGTTGGCGAAGTGAAAGTGCATGCTCATCAGATTCATAAGAAGCATTGGAAAATTGGCAGAACATAATGTATGAAGTCTCTACGCGGAGGTGTGCCATATTGAGTAAGGTAGTTCGTTGGATTGGCATAGAAGTAAGTAATCTTCCTACATTTGATGGCATGAATAATTTAGAGACATTTCTATTTGAATTTGAAGGAATTGTACCAATACAACAGAGGTTTTTGTCACTATATGAATCCTTGAAAGTAACACCAACTAGATGGTGGGGAACACACAAGAAGAACATCGCGAAGTGGGTACAATGTTGCACCTTGTTGATAGTGCACTTTTCAGACCAACTTGAAAGTTGTGAAGTTCGATACATAGGTCAGAGTTGTCCTAAGGACCATGTGTGAAGTTGTGAGGAAGCCTATAGAAACATTCCTAAATAACAGTGGGTACATAATTTCATGAACACATTAGATACTACGCCTATCAACTAGTATCTTCAAGACAAACCGTGTTTAGTCACTACAGATTGGTATGGTATGACCCAAAACTTTATAGCTATGTTCATATCTGAAAGTCAATATCCCACAGTAGATTAGGCTTTACAAATTGTAATACAAAAGGTCTTTGAGGAGGCACCTAATCCCCTTCTTGAACAAGAAGAAGATGAATGGACTGTGCCTCTTTAGTGGTTACAGGGTTGTTATAATATTAATGCTGATGAGGATGATGACCCTAGTAATGTGAACATTTCAGAAACTAAAGGACAAAGAGATATATAAGGGCCAAGGATTGAATTACCTTTGGTTGGGAAGCCTATTAAAATAAATAAAGTTAATATTGGAACAAAGTAAGCACCTAAGTTAGAAAATGTTGGAGACTATTGGGATAATGCTACTATTGGTAAAATTACAGAACTGTTGCATGGCTATCAAGACTTGTTTCCAACCAAGTTCACAAACATGAAGGTCATTAAAGGGTCCATGCAAGAAATGAAGATTCCTTTGAAAGAAGATGCAAGGCTTATCAAGCAGATGCCTTACAGACTGAATACCAAGTACAAGCAGAAAGTTAAGAATGAATTAGATAGAATGTTGGAAGCAGTAATTATAGAACCAATCGAAGAATCTGAATGGATCATCCCTATTGTGTTCCAAGATAATAAGACAGGAGAAATCAAAATCTGTGTAGATCTAAGGAAATTGAATGATGCATGTTTACATGATCCATTTCCTACACCTTTTACTGATGAAGTTCTAGATAATGTAGGAGGACAAGAAGTTTATTCATTAACAGATGGATTTTCAGGTTATCACCAGATCAAAATTTCTAAGGAGGACATAACTAAGATTACATTTGCAACAAAATGGGGTTCTTTTCAGTATATTGTGATGCCATTTGGTTTGAAGAATGCACCAGCCATCGTTTCCAGGGTGGTGGTCGAAGAATTTAAGGAATTTTTACATAATTTTTTGGAGGCATACTTTGATGACTGGGCTTCTTTTAGTCTACTGAAAGATCATATTGAATGTTTGAGATTAATGTTGGATAAGTGCAGGCAATGTCATATTTCCCTAAGCTTGAAGAATTGTATTTTATTTTCACCTTTTGGAGTGTTTTTAGGACACATTGTGTGTAAGAAGGGGTTGTTGGTAGATCCTTCCAAGATTGCTATCATTGTTGATCTACGTCCTCCTACTTCGGTTAGATAGCTGCGCACTGCATTGGGACACACTAGATACTACAAAAAGTTTATTAAGGGTTACACATAGATAACAACAACTATGGAGAATCTATTGAAGAAGGATAGTAAGTTTCAATGGACAGAGGAATGCCAACAAAGGTTTGACACATTAAAGAAGAAAATGATCGTTGTGCCTATTTTGGTTTTTCTAGATTGGAATAAGGAATTCAATGTTCATGTCGATGCTTCATCCATTGAATTAGGAGTAGTTTTATCACAACCAGGTGCAGGAGATATTGACCACCCTATAGCATTTTCTAGAAGGAAGCTTTCTACATCTGAAATGAATTATAATACCACTAAAAGAGAAGGCTTAGCTATGGTATATGCGTTGCAAAAGTTTAGACACTACTTGTTGGGAGGACATTTTAAGATGTTTATTGATCATTCTGCATTGAGGTACTTAGTCAACAAGCCAGTGTTGGGGGGAAGAATATGCAGATGGCTATTTTTATTCCAGGAGTATGACTTTGAGATTGTGGTCAAGCCAGGAAGAATGAATAAGGGACCTGACCACTTATCCAGTTTAGAACATGGAGAGGAACCTATGAGTTTGGATGATACACTACCATATGCATAGTTGTTAGCCATCAGGAAAGTGGATGATCACTTCGTCGAGATATTCCAGTTCCTGTCCATAGGAATGGCACCTCATGAGTATATAGTTATTCAGAAGAAACAATTGGTAGTCCACGTTGCATATTTTCAACTTATAGCTGGACAGTTATATAAGATGGGACTAGATGAAATCTTAAGAAGATGTGTTATGGAGTTATAAATACCATTGATTCTTGCAAAAGAACATGAAGGCATCGCAGGAGAAAATTATGCAGGGAAATAAACAACACAAAAGGTTCTCAGAGCTGGCCTCTAGTGGCCCACTTTACATAAGGATGCTAAGGAATACTACAGAGCCTATGATGTATGTGAAAGAGTAGGGAAACCTTCTAGAAGGGATGAGATGCCTTTAGAACCTCAGTTAACTTTACATATATTTGAGAAATGGGCTATTGACTTTGTGGGACCTATCAACCCACCAGGAAAATGCACAGGAGCTCGATATATCATCACTGCTACAGAGTATTTGATATCATAACCAGATTTGGATGCTCGAAGATCCTTATGAGTGATAAAGGCACACACTTAATTAACAAAACTATTGAAGACTTGACTCATGAGTTCGAAGTTCACCATCAGAAGAGAACAACATATCACCCACAAGAGAATGGTACAGTCAAAGATTTCAATAAGATTTTGGAGACAACGTTGACTAAGATTTGCAGTGTTAATAGAGATGATTGGGATTTGAGAATTCCAACAATATTATGGGATTATCAAACTACTTGCAAAAAGTTGACAACACAGACTCCCTTCAAGTTAGTTTATGGTCTGGAAGCAGTGGTACCTATGGAATATTTGGTTCATAGTTTAATAATTGCAACATTTATAGGTATGGATGACACCAACACTGTTCAAGACAAGCTCGTGTAGTTGATGGAACTCGCGAAAGATAGGTTCATTGCAGGATTTCATCAACATGTACAAAAAGAACGAGAAAAGGATTACCATGACAAACATATCAAAAAGAAAGAATTTAAACAAGGAGATTTGGTACTTTTATATGATAGCAAGTTCATGAAGCATCCAGGAAAGTTCAAGACAAATTGACTTGGGCCATTCGAGGTTGTCTATGTTATAGAAGGTGGAGTTGCGCAGCTGAAGACACTTAATGGAGAATGGAAGGATGGTTTAGTAAATGGGATCCAGTTGAAGCTGTATTGTGACAACCAACTACCTCACAACTCTCAGTAAAAGAAAAGGAAGAAGGGTATAGGTACCATGTGTAGTTGGAATTGTGTACCAGACACAGAAAATTCAGTCTTCACATGATAGGGAGGGGCAGAGAAGAAAGCATAGGCTACTCCACGCAGTCTGTAGTTGAAGTAATACAGAGGGATCAACTCTGTAGTGACTCGAGACAAGTCACATGTGAGTGTTGGGGGCATGTTGGCCCTTGGTCATGTATTAAGGAAGAAAGCGAAGATTAAGGAAGAATAAAGGCAAAGTATGAAGTGCATGGAAGGAATACAAACCGAGGAAGGGTTGAAGTGGTTAAAGAAGCATAAAAGAAGGAATGAAGTAAAGGAAAGCAAGTCATTGAAAGAGAAGATCAAGGAATACAAAGAAACAAAGAAGATAGATCATGGACAATTCAAAAAGCAAAAGAAGTCACTAATGGGTGCTTTGGAGCACCTCGTGGAGAAGAAGGAGGAATAGGTCAGTGAAGTCCTTAAAATGAGGGTTATGTGGACCTAGGGTTTTGGCAATGTGGATCTAAGGTTTTGGCACCTAGGCTTCGGTATAGGGTTTTCTAAGAGTCATGGAAAGTATAAATAGAGGTATAGAAGAGTTGAGAGGGGAGAGGCAAGAGTGGTGTTAATATGTAGAAGTTTTATATTTTAGGACATTCTTGTATTTTAGGGTCTTCAGCTGGGTGCGAAGATCGACTCTCCAGCTGGGTGCGTAAGGATAGGAAATAACGAGGAGAGAGAGAATAATCTGCAGCTGAGTGTGCAGATAAAACTATATATTTTCATCTATTCTATCAATAAATGTAGTTTTATGGACGTATCCCTAGGGAGAGGGTGAACCATGTAAAATCGTGTTGTTCCATGTGGTTGATGCTTTGTTATTTACTACCTTTTATGTTGTTATTGCACTGTTATTTTACCTATTTAAGATAAGAAGATATAACTTCACGAAGTTAAGCATAATAATGTTAAGAATCTCTGGGCTATTTTGCATTGTTGTTTTGGAATCATCTTGCATTTACTCTGGTTGTAGACACCTGTGTCCTGCAACCCCCCTATTGCTACTTCGGGTGAGACTTCATCTGCTTCGCAGGTGTTTCCGTAAGGGCCAATAGTTAGGGTTTGTTGGTGTGTTTTTAGATTTGAACCCTGGGTCTTCCCCTGTGCCAATAGATACCAATTTGGGATACTGAAAAAATTCAAAACGAGTTGGTGTAGACATGCTAAAATAGGGAAAAATCCACTATTTCCGAGTGCGTTTTGGGGATTTTTCAAAACTTAAGAGGAAAAGGGACCCTTGATCATCGATCCAAAAAATTTATTTAGTCAAAATTGATTATACACATCAGTCCATACAAAATTTCCTTGAGGAAATTTTGCATATTTTTGCTCCATTTGGGAGATAGCTAGTTTTGGCTAAAATTTCTAAGTCCTGAGGAAGTGTGAAATCATAAAGTCATCAATTCCATATTTATACAGAATTTGACTGGAGTATTGGATTCCAAATAAGAGAGTTGATTTTTGTTAACAATCATAAATAAGATATGAACCTAATATAAATTTGTTTTCTATTTCTTGATGAATTTTCTTCTATAAGTGGTAGAAAATGGCATTTCAGAAAAAAAAAAATTGCATTAGTAAAAACAAGTCATAAATGAGTAAAAAATGAAAACTTCAAAAGGATGTATTTTTTAGCTCAGAACTTGAAATGAGGCATGAGTATAGTATTTTGAAATATTATGTAGAGGAAAATATATCCATTCAATCATAATTATATTTCAATGCGTCCATACTCCTCATAAATTCAGTTAAAGAATGACCTGTAACCTAATTAATGACAATTTTAAAATATGCATAACTCTAACAAAAATTGTTACATGCATATTTTTGCAGAATTAGAGATACATGAAAAATATTTGTTTCCTACATGAGGACTAAAGATATGGAGGATTCCAAAGGATCTTACAACAATGAGTATGACATTAGAGGTCTACATGTCAACATGGGAAATGTAGAGTTTGAGTCAAATGGACATAGAAGAAAACTAGAGCCTGTGGATCTAGTGGAGACTATGAGAAACTTACAAAAACAAGTGCATAGATATAGAGTAGACAATTATAGGATGATAATATCCCAGGAGGACTTTCTATAGATTCTGAATATGTTTCAAAGGTAAGTCAATAAATATTTTGGCACAAAACAAGAAACCGGTTCAAGGGAAGTAGAAGCATCTGTATCTCACGGTAGGAGGGATGATCATAGGATATATAGGAAGTCAAGGAGTATTATAAAAAATCATCATCATCACCATCATCACCATCATCATCATCATCATAAATCACCCAAACACTTGACCAAAAGAGCTCATGCACATTTAAGGTCGAAGAGCATCCCAAGTGTGTTCCCCATCTGAAGACAGAGGAGGAGGCATGAGGTAGATGATTTGCAAGGAGAATTTAGGAAGATTGAGCCTCCTACTTTTGATGGTGATGTAAAGAAATATCAATGTGCATAAGAATGGTTTTTGGTCATGAGGAGATATTTCCAATTCACAATTATTCATCAAATGTAGAAGCCATAATTGCAACCTACCATTTTCAAGGAAAAACATCTATGTGGTGGAATCAACTCAAGTAGGTTAATCACATTGATGAGAAGAGGATCTCATGGAGGGAGTTCAAAAAGTATTTTCAGAAGAAACACTTGTAAGAGAATTATTATGAAAAGAATATGAAAGAGTTCTTTGAACTCAAGCTTGGAAGCATGACAATGATTGAGTATGAGAGGAGGTTCCTTGAATTGTTGAGGTACATTGGATTCATAAAGGATGAGGAGGTTAAAATCAAAATATTTTTGAGTGGGCTATCTTCTTTATACATTGATAAAATCCAATTTGATGATCCTAGAACCTTGGAAGAAGCCTTAAGAAAATATAAGTATTTGTATGAGAAAAGTAAGGAAAGGTCATATTTTCAAAGAGCTTGGGATTACAAAAAGATAGACAAGATGGATCAGAGGAATAAAATATTCAAGCCACCTTTATTCAAGAATAATTCATAGTCACATATGCAAGGGAAGCAGGCACAAAATGAGCCCAATCTGATAGATTCCTTAGGGAAAAGGTCAAGACAACAACCCATAAATTGTTGGGGATGCAAAGGAGACCAAATGTACACAGATTGTCCTCATAAGGGAGATAGGATGAGGACTATGCACAACCTTTAGGAAGATGATACAATAGATGATGCGGGTAGGATCATTCCAAGTATTTATGCATCCTTATACAATAGACAAGTAGACTACCATTCCCATATGATTGAGGTGGAAGGTAAGATTGGTAATTATCCCATAGCTATTTTGATTGATTATGGAGCTAGTCATATCTATATAGATCATAATATGGTTGACATATTTAAATTGAAGCGATGTAAGCATGAAAATTCTTGGTTGGTTTAGATAACCACTGGAACCAAACGAAGAATCAATGATCTTGTTAAAGATTGTGCAGTGAACATGAATGGAGTTATCACTAAGGTAGATTTGAATATCATACCACTTGGGTCATATGACTGCTTGAATGGTATGGATTGGCTAGAAAATCATCTTTATATCCTATATTTTTACAATAAGGATTTCATATGACTTGATGAGGAAGGGAATTCAAGAGTGGTGCAAGGTATCCAAATACCTATACCTATTAGAGATATTTCAACATCGTACCTAAAAATAAGTTTTAGAAAAGGGTTCCAAATATATGCAACCCATATGGAAGAGCCAACAAAGAATAAGGAGTCATTTCTTGAATACTTTCCAATATTGAAGGAACATGAAGATGTGTTTTTGGAATTTCTAAGATTACCACCAAAGCGAGATATTTATTTCTCTATTGAATTAATTACTAGTGATACCCCAATGTACAAAAATCCTTATAGAATGAGTACACCAGAGCTTAAGGAATTAAAAATGCAGCTAGAAGAATTATTGAAGAAAGGGTACATATGTCCACGTGTTTCACCTTGGGGTGCTCTAGTACTCTTTGTGAAGAAAAAATATGGAACTATGAGGTTGTGTATTGAAATTAGAAAAATTAATAAGGTTTTTATAAGGAATTGGTACCCTCTACCATGGATCTATAATCTCTTCGATCAATTGAAAGGAGAAAGATATTTTCCAATATTGACTCAAGATCAGGTCATCATCAAGTAAGAATCAAAGAATAAGACACCAACAAGATAACATTCAGGACAATGTATGGCCATTATGATTTTTTGGTGGTGTTGAAAAGTCAACAAGAAACATGTGTCTAATTTAGTTTTCCCTTAATTAAATTAGACAATAAATATTAATCTATTATCTCATTCATAACTGAGTGATTTGGAATTGTA
>JZKD02S2418407.1:32977-58831 GCA_000966675.3 Picea glauca | reverse complement strand
TGGTTTAAATTGCTTCCGCAATAATAGTAGAAGCGATTCTATATTTAACAAGTTGTGGTAATTGTTAGATCAGGAGAATCGCAGGAATACATTAATTTGTATCGAAATTTCTACAGGTGGTACCATTTGTATTGACAAATGCATCGACTACTTTTATCTGTCTAATGAATGTATTGTTTAAGGATTACTTGGACAAATTCGTCACTATCTTCTTGGATGATATTCTCGTCTACTCCAAGACATAGGAGGAGAATGAACATGATTTGAAGATGGTCCTTTAGGTGTTGAGAGATCACCAATTGTATGAAAAGTTAGGAAAATGCACTTTCTATCAAAGACAAATACATTATTTTGGCCACATAGTCTTAGAGGAGGGAATAGTGGTGGACCCTGAGAAGATTGAAGAAATAAAAAGTTTTCCAATGCCAATGACTGTATCAGAAGTGAGATCCTTTATGGGATTAGTTGGATATTATATGAGATTCATTGAATTATTCTCTAAGGTTTCACATCCAATCACTTCATTGCAAAAGAACATAACAAACTTTGAATGGAACGCCAAATGTGAGGAAAAATTCCAACATTTAATGGAACTATTGACCAGTGCACCTATTCTAAATTAGGTTTCATATCGAGATGAAGATTTTGTTGTGTGCAAAAATGCATGGAAGGATAGGATTGTTGGAGTCCTTATGCAAAATGTGCATGTAATATGTTATGAGTCAATGAAGCTTAACATGAAATAAATTATGCTACCCATGACTTAGAGTTGGAAGCCATAGTTCATGCCTTAAAAATGTGGAGTCATTACCTTGTGTTGGATTATTGATAAAAGGGTGAACAAGTAATAGAGAAATATAATCCTTTTTAACCATAAAATGAAATTGTTATATAAATGTAGAATTATCATCCAATAGTTGCAGAGTAAAAAAACAATGAACAAACGAACAATCATACACATACACAGTACACCAATGTTTTTACGTGAAAACCCAAAGCGATAGAAAACCACATAATGATTTTTCTTATATGTATTTAAGAATTACATTCATTGGAAGAACCAACTTCCTATGTTTTCCAGCTACCACTGGAAGGAGGCTCCAACCCCCTATTTTCTCAGGCTACAATCTAAGGGAAGCTCCAATTCCCCAATTCTCTGGATACAACCAGAATGAGGCTACAACCCCATATGTTCTCCGGCTACAACCGAAAGGTGGCTACAACAACCTTCCCTTTCCCCGTCCAACCTCCCCGACGTAGAAGTAAAATGATGGAACCACTGCCACACTATCACTGTGAGATATACCATTGTAAAACTGTACCAACCTATACCACTAACCTACATCCAAACTGTACTACTGCCTTGCAATCAACTTGTACCTGAACTGAGCATGTATCAAACAAATACAACATATACACAACCTGTAGTTCTGCAGCATACGTATTTATGTGCCCTATCTGTTATAAAGCTCGTGTATGTATGTGACCTATCTACTATGTAGTTTGCGTATGCCTTCTAAAAACTAGGGTTTTATTTCTTCTAAAAAATTCTGACCCTCTGCAACTTATTTCACATAGATCTACAACATGTCACTGTATCTAGACTATAACTGTACCTTGTGCATGCATCCTCATACATAACCTTTACCCAAAGACTCTCTATATCTCTCAATTCATGTGCCAAATGAATGTTTGTTATCATGAAACAATATAATAACCCTCACATGAACTAGACATAAATCCCTTTCTGATATTCAACCTTTCAATACTTCAACTACTTCATGTATCACAAGAACCCTTGAAAATATGCCAAGAAATAAAATATATGCCTCAAATTTAATAATGATAAATATTGCTTGTACTGGCACTATATTTCTATACATATGATTTATACATAAGATCCCATGCAACCACTAGACTCTCTAGGGAGAACCTCAAATCTTCATAACCATTCTCAAATCTCCATAACCATTTCTCATGCATACATCAAGATCCAACTACTCATAGAAATAAGACATACATTTTGAACTAGTGGATAGATCTGATGTATCTGATCATTGTAGACCTTCCTGGGAACTTGTTCTCAGAATCTAGAACCTTCGCTTCTTCATCTCTTCAAAATTTTATGGCTTTTCCCTCATGTACGTGCCCTGTTATACTGACATCCTACATGCATCCGCGCTCTGATATACCGGTAGCCCACATATGTACACACCCTGTTGCATTGTTCCCATGTACACCTCAGAACTTAGGATTTTTTAGTATTCAATGTAATTTCGAAACTTTCGTCATCAACCCTTCGTGCTACCTCATACTTTTGCAACTTCAGATATATTAATGAGTACCTGTAATAATCCTTACACAATAATATATATTCAATGTGTTCAATTGTGATTAAATGAGAGACCCTTGCCTCTTATTTATACTTTCATGTAGCTTCCTCAAGGGGTTTCATTCTAACGATCTTAAGCCACTTTCCTTATTTTAGGGCTAACCCACTTCTAACCACTTGTCCACTTAACTTGACCACTTTCCAAAAATAGTAAGTTCTCCACTAACTTTATTATTAAATTTTTTTTTTTAAACCTCTTTGACTTATCCATAAATAGTAAATAGTCCACTAACTTTATTATTTAAATAATTTCTTCTTTGCACCCTCTTTGACTACTTGGACCTTTTAGGGGATTCTAGATAAGTCATGAGGGTTCTCCAAATTCGCATGGTCATAACTCTCTAACCGTGAGGAGTTATGTGAAATTCCACATACCACCGGAAATGGCATGACATGTACTATCCATCTAGAATAGTTTTAACTGGAAATATATCAAAACACATACCATTATACATAAAAAAAAACTTGGTTCCATTACCCAAATGTTTGTGCTACCAAAATTTATTACCGGTATTTCTTCAAGGGTTGACATTAATGAATACCAACCCAATTACTCAACAATCCCCCCCTTTGGAATTGAAGGAAACACTTTGATGCAATACTGAATTCATATCACTCATTCTCCCCTTGTGACCATCGCTCCCTCTGGAACCATGCCTTTGTTCTCTTTATCCAAGCATTGAAATCTCTATCATGCATCTGATAAATCTCTCCCCCCTTTGTCATCAATGGAAAATGTTTCTTTCCATCCAGGGTTGCTCCCCCTGACTGAAATCTTCCTGAAACTGATCTCCCAAACTACACTGTCCTCTTTATGGTGCTTCCTCATGTAATTTAAGACATATAAGAGAAGTATTTAAAAGCATTCATTTTGGAGTAGAAATTACTCCGAGTCTCTGGAGAAGATACTCAAAGGCTTCCCATGGAAGAAGTTTTGTAAAGATGTCTGCCACTTGTTATTTTGTGCCACATATTCAACTTTGATGGTCTTCTCTACAACCTATTCCCGTAGAAAGTGATACTTTATTGGAATGTTCTTCATCTTGGAGTGCATCACCGGGTTATTTGAGATATTGATGGCACTTGTATTATCACAATATATTGGAATGGGCTATTCATACTCAACCTGCATCTCCTTCAAATTTTGTTTCATCTATAGAACCTATGTACAACATCACGCTGCTGCAATATACTCTGCTTCGGTTGTAGATAAGGATACTAATTATTGTTTCTTTATTAGCCAAGATACTAAACACTCACCCAAGTAGAAAGATGCTCCACTAGTGCTTCGACGGTCATCAATGCAACCTGCTCAATCTACATCTGTGTAGGAAATAAGTGATAGATCCTTTCCTTTTGGATACCATAATACAAACTCTTATGTTCATTTGAGATATCTTAAAATCCTCTTCACTGCTAAGACATGTGATTCCTTTGGTGCTTTTTAAAATCATGCCACCTATCCAACTGCCTGCATTACATCTGGTCTAGATGCTATCACATATAGTAAGCTACCAATCATTAAATTATATTTCCTCTAGAATCTAGACTTTGAATCATCATATTTTCTCAAATTGCAACTGTTTTGCATAGTAGTGGTAATTGGTTTGAAATATTCCATTCTGAACCTCTTTAGCATTTCTCTGATATAGTTAGTTTGAGAAATAAAAATTCCTTGGTTGCTTTGATGTACCTAAAGACCTAGAAAGAAGGATAGTTCTCGAAGTAATGACATTTCAAATTCATTCTACATATCCTTTTCAAATTTCTAGCTTAACCTGTCATCATTGCTTCCAAAATAATATCATCAACATAAACTTCAATTAATAAAATACTATCTTGAGTTACCTTGATGTAGAGGTTGCTTTCTCCACTTTCTTTTCTAAACCCTGCATGATATAGATATTTATCTAGTCTAGAGTACCATGCTCTAAGATATTGTTTTAGACCATACAAGGCCTTCTTCAATTTACACACATAATCTACGTTCTATGACAACTGAAATCCTTCTGGTTGTTCAATGTACAATAATTCTTCAAGTTCCTTGTTCATAAAATATGATTTTATGTCCATATGATAAACTTTTATGTTCTTGGAGCATGCATAAGATAATAGCAATCATATTGCTTCCATTTTTTCAACCGGGGAAAATGTCTCTTCAAAGTCGATTCCTTCAACTCGTGCGTATCCTTTACATACCAATCTAGCTTTGTTCCTTGTAACATGTCCATATTCATTCAATTTATTTATGAAAACCCACTTTGTGCCAATCACATTCTTATTCTTTGGTCTTGGAACCAATTCCCGAGTTTCATTCTTCTCTATTTGATCTAATTCTTAATCCATGACCTTATTCTAGAATTCATCCTTGCTGGCGTCTTCAAAGTTGTTTCGTTCAATTGTAGATAACAGTGCTAGGTGCATTTGTTCTAGTGAACAAATTCTTCTTCTAGTCTCAACTCCTGCATCCTTGTTTCTGATAATCTAAACTGAAGGATGATTCTTCTGTACTCGTTTGCTAGGTGTCTTTGTAGGCACTTGCTGAACTTTCTCTTCTACTTTTTTCTTATATTCTTCATCTTCCTCTTCTACTTATTCTTCATCTTTTTCTCATTCTTTGTAAATTTGTTCCACTGATTCATTTTCTTCTTCCTTTGATTCTCGTCCATCTGTTTAATCAATTGTTACATTGATTCTTTCCAAAACTTTGTTCAATATCAGATTGTAACACTTGTATGCTTTCCTTGTACTTGAGTAACCAACAAGTACTCCTTTTTCCACACAAGAGTCAAACTTCCCCATTCTTCCATCTTCTCTTTTGATGTAGAATTTGCTTCCAAATACTCTGAAGTGCTTCACATTTGCTGGTCTTCCTTTCCATAGATCGTAGGGAGTTTTGAAATTGTCATTTCTGAGCATTATTCTATTTTGAATGTGAACTGTTGTTTGCACTGCATGTGTCCAAAAAATATCTGTCAATTTGGAATCCATTAGCATTTCTCGAGCCATTTCCTGTATTGTTTTGTTCTTTCTTTCAACAACTCCATTCTGTTGAGGTGTCCTAGCAATGGAGAATTTCCTTTCTAATCCATACTTGATGCATAAGTCCATAAATTCCTTTGATGTGAACTCTCCTCTATTATCATATCTCAAAGATTTGATTTTTGAATCCATTTCATTTTCAACCATTTCCATGTATGCCTTGAAGATTTCAAAAGCTTCTGATTTATTTCTGAGAAACAAAACTACAGTCATTCTTGTATAATCATCAACTAATAACATAAAGTATTTCTCACCTTTTAAAATCTTTGTTGTAATTGGTCCAACTAGATTAGTATGCATAATTTCCAATGGTCTTGTCTTTGAATATTCCTTTGATTTGACCCTGGTCTTTGTTTGCTTTCCTTGTTGACAATGCTTGCGTAAAGTGTTGGTTGGTTTCGTGATCTGAGGAATTTATCTAACTTCTTCCTTTTTTATGACCTTAACAAGGTTATCAAAGTTTATGTGACCCATTCTTCTGTTCCATAGCCAACCTTCATCTTCCTTTCTTAGACAACACTTTTCATTTCCAATTTCACTTAATACACATATGCTTCTTGAAGTTCTTGCGATTGTTGCAATCAATTTTCCTAAACCTTTTTTTATTATCTCGCACTTCTGTGAATAGAAAGTAATTTTATGACCTTGGTCACACATTTGAATTACACTTAGTAGATTATGTTTCATATCTTCTACAAGTAGAACATTTTCTTCCTTGGTATTCTTGTTTCCAATTCTGACTATTCCTTTTCCAATGAGTTTAGCTGAATCATCATTTCTGAAGGAGATTGATCCATCTCTTTCCTTTCTTAATGTAAGAAACATGCATTTATCACATGTCACGTGTTTTGAATAGCCAATGTCAACATACAAACTACCTTTCCTATTCTTAGCTTGTAGAGCGAGTGTGCATTCTTCATTTCTATACTGATTCTTTTTTCTTATCCATGTTCTCTTCTAAGGTTCCTGTCTATTATTTTTGTCGTTCTGTTGTGGTTTTCTAGGAGGGAATTCCATTATAAAATCTTTGTCCATGTGTCCAAAGTTGTTTTACTTTTAGCATTCCACTTCAGTGCTCAATGATTCAAACTTGTTGTAGCTTCTTATATGTGTTTCACTAGGCCTTCTTGGATGACCATTTTGTTTATGACTTTCAAAGTTGTTTATGTTCCTGCTATTAGCTCTACAATTTACAACTTTATGTCCAAAATTATTACATGCATAACATAAACCAAAAAAAATAGTTTGATACCTGGGAGTTGAAGATATACTGAAGTGAGTTAATCTTATGAATCCTTCTTCTTCCTGAGGCCTATTTGTTTCTCTCGATTGTTGATTCTGAAATCTGAATCTTCTCGGTAGAGGAATGCCCCTGTAATATTTCTTGTAGGTCTTCTTATCCCCTTTGATTTTTTCTACATAGATTTTCAGATATGTTTCTTGTTTTGTGTCTTTGGATCTTGATCCATTTTCTATTAGATTCTATCCAAGTCCATACTTGTCATGATGAGGCTTTTGAATAGTGATAATGTCATCCAAAACTTTTGAGTTGTTCTGGATATTTTTCTTTTGAAGATCCTTTCTCAATGTGACAATCTATGCTTCCAAATTTCCAATGACCGTGTCTCTTTCTTATAACTTTTCTTTGAGTGCTTCTTCAATTATTTTATATTCTTCTATTTGAACCTTCAATTTCGTGATCATTTGTAAAACTATACCAACCTATACCACTGACCTGCAGCCAATCTGTACTACTTCCTTGCAATCAACTTGTACCTGAATTGAGCATGTATCAAACAAATACAACATATACATGACCTGTAGTTCCATGACATGCGTATTTATGTTCCCTATCTGTTATGAAGCCCATGTATGTACGTGACCTATCTGCTATGTAGTCTGTGTATGCCTTCTAAAAACTAGGGTTTTATTTCTTCTAAAAATTTTTGACCCTCTGCAACTTATTTCACATAGATCTGCAACATGTCGCTGTATCCAGACTATAACTATACCTTGTGCATCCATCCTCATACATAACCTTTACCCAAAGACTCTATATCTCTCTCAATTCATGTGCCAAATGAATGTTTGTTATCATGAAAAAATATAATAACACTCACATGAACTAGACATAAATCCCTTTCTGATATTCTACCTTTCAATACTTCAACTACTTCATGTATCACAAGAACCCTTGAAAATATGCCAAGAAATAAAATATATGCCTCAAATTTAATAATGATAAATATTGCTTGTACCGGCACTATATTTCTGTACATATGATTTATACATAAGATCCCATGCAACCACTAGACTCTCTAGGGAGAACCTCAAATCTTAATAACCATTCTCAAATCTCCATAACCATTTCTCATGCATACATCAAGATCCAACTACTCATAGAAATAAGACATACATTTGAACCAGTGGATAGATCTGATGTATCTGATCACTGTAGACCTTCCTGGGAAATTGTTCTCAGAATCTAGAACCTTCTCTTCTTCATCTCTTCAAAATTTCATGGCTTTTCCCTCATGTACGCACCCTATTATACTGACAGCCTGCATGCTTACGTGATTTGATATACTGGTAGCCCGCATATGTACACACCCTATTGCACTATTCCCATGTACACCTCAGAACTTAAGAGTTTTTAGTATTCATTGTAATTTCAAAACTTTCGTCGTCAACCCTTCGTGCTACCTTAGACTTTTGAAAATTCAGATATATTAATGAGTACCTGTAATAATCCTTACACAATAATATATATTCAATGTGATCAATATATAATCCTTATAAATAATATTATATTCAATAATATTATATTCAATAATATAATATTCAATGTGCTAATGAATTTTGCCACTTTCCTTATTTTAGGGCTAACCCACTTCTAACCACTTGTCCACTTAACTTGACCACTTTCCAAAAATAGTAAGTTCTCCACTAACTGTATTATTTAAATAATTTTTTTTTGCAACCTCTTTCAGTTATCAATAAGTAGTAAATTCTCCACTAACTTTATTATTTAAATAATTTCTTCTTTGCACCCTCTTTGACTACTTGGACCTTTTAGGGGATTCTAGAAAACTCATGAGGGTTCTCCAAATTCACATGGTCATAACTCTCTAACCATGAGGAGTTATGTGAAATTCCACATACCACCGGAAATGGCATGACATGTACTATCCATCTAGAATAGTCTTACCTGAAAATATATCAAAACGCATACCATTATACATAAAAAAAAATTGGGTCCATTACCCAAACGTTTGTGCTGCCAAAATTTACTACCGGATTTTCTTCAAGGGTTGACATCAATGACAACCAACCGAATTACTCAACAATCCCCCCCTTTGGAATTAATGGAAACACTTTGATGAAATACTGACGTCATATCACTCATTCTCCCCTTGTGACCATTGTTCCCTTTGGAACCATGTCTTTGTTCTCTTTATCCAAGCATTGAAATCTCTATCATGCATCTGATAAATCTCTCCCCCTTTGTCATCAATGGAAAATGTTTCTTTCCATCCGGGGTTGCTCCCCCTGACTGAACTCTTCCTAAAACTGATTTCCCAAACTGAAATGTCCTCTTTATGGTGCTTCCTCATGTAAATATAAGACATATAAGAGAAGTATTTAAAAGCATTCATTTTGGAGTAGAAATTACTCTGAGTCTCTAGAGAAGATACTCAAAGGCTTCCTATGGAAGCGGTTTTGTAAAGATGTCTGCCACTTGTTCTTTTGTGCCCACATATTCAACTCTGATGTTCTTCTCTACAACCTATTCCTGTAGAAAGTGATACTTGATTGGAATGTGCTTTGTCTTGGAGTGCATCACCAGGTTATTTGAGATACTGATGGCACTTGTATTATCACAATATATTGGAATGGGCTCATCATACTCAACCTACATATCTTTCAAATTTTGTTTCATCCATAGAACCTATGTACAACATCATGCCGCTGCAATATACTCTGCTTTGGTTGTAGATAAGGCTACTAATTATTGTTTCTTTATTAGCAAAGATACTAAACACTCACCCAGGTAGAAAGATGCTCCACTAGTGTTTCGTCGGTCATCAATGCAACCTGCCCAATCTACATCTGTGTAGGAAATAAGTGATATATCCTTTCCTTTTGGATACCATAATACAAACTCTTATGTTCCTTTGAGATATCTTAAAATCCTCTTCACTGCTAAGACATGTGATTCCTTTGGTTCTTCTTGAAATCATGCCACCTATCCAATTGCCTGCAATACATTTGGTCTGGATGCTATCACATATAGTAAGCTACCAATCATTGATCTGTATTTCCTCTAGTATGTAGACTTTGAATCATCATATTTTCTCAAATTGCAACTGGTTTGCATAGGAGTGGTAACTGGTTTGCAAACTTCCATTATGAACCTCTTTAGCATTTCTCTGATATACTTAGTTTGAGAAATAAAAATTCCTTGGTTGCTTTGATGTATCAGAAGACCCAGAAAGAAGGATAGTTCTCGGAGTAATGACATTTCAAATTCATTCTACATATCCTTTTCAAATTTCTATCTTAACATGTCATCATTGCGTCCAAAAATAATATCATCAACATAAACTTCAATTAATAAAATAATATCTTGAGTTACCTTGATGTAGAGGTTATTTTCTGCACTTCCTTTTCTGAACCCTACCTGATATAGATATTTATCTAGTCTAGAGTACCATGCTCTAAGTTATTGTTTAAGACCATACAAGGCCTTCTTCAATTTACACATATAATCTGTGTTCTATGACAACTGAAATCCTTCTGGTTGTTCAATGTACAATTCTTCTTCAAGTTCCCTATTCAGAAAATATGATTTTACATCCATCTGATACACTTTGATGTTCTTGGAGCATGCATAAGATAAGAGAAATCGTATTGCTTCCATTCTTGCAACTGGGGAAAATGTCTCTTCAAAGTCGATTCCTTCAACCCGTGCATATCCTTTACATACCAATCTAGCTTTGTTCTTTGTAACATGTCCATATTCATTCAATTTATTTATGAAAACCCACTTTGTGCCAATCACATTCTTATTCTTTGGTCTTGGAACCAATTCCCGAGTTTCATTCTTCTCTATTTGATCCAATTCTTAATTCATGACCTTGTTCTATAATTCATCCTTGCTGGCCTCTTCAAAGTTGTTTCGTTCAATTGTAGATAAGAGTGCTAGGTGCATTTGTTCTGGTGAACAAATTCTTCTTCTAGTCTCAACTCCTACATCCTTGTTTTCGATAATCTGATCTGAAGGATGATTCTTCTGTACTTGTTTGCTAGGTGTCTTTGTAGGCACTTGATGAACTTTCTCTTCTACTTTTGTCTTATATTCTTCATCTTCCTCTTCTACTTATTCTTCATCTTTTAATTATTCTTTGTAAATTTGTTCCACTGATTCATTTTCTTCTTCCTTTGATTCTCGTCCATCTGTTTAATAAATTGTTACATTGATTCTTTCCAAAAATTTGTTCAATCTCAGATTGTAACACTTGTATGATTTCCTTGTATTTGAGTAACCAAGAAGTACTTCTTTGTCCACATGAGAGTCAAACTTTCCCATTCTTCCATATTCTCTTTTGATGTAGCATTTGCTTCCAAATACTCTGAAGTGCTTCACATTTGCTGGTCTTCCTTTCCATAGATCATAGGGAGTTTTGAAATTGTTGTTTCTGAGCATTATTCTATTTTAAATGTGAACTGTTGTTTGCACCGCATGTGTCCAAAAAATATCTGTCAATTTGGAATCCATTAGCATTTCTCAAGCCATTTCCTGTATTGTTCTGTTCTTTCTTTCAACAACTCCATTCTATTGAGGTGTCCTAGCAATGGAGAATTTCCTTTCTAATCCATACTTGCTGCATAAGTCCGTAAATTCCTTTGATGTGAACTCTCCTCTATTATCATATCTCAAACATTTGATTTTTGAATCCATTTCATTTTCAACCATTTCCTTGTATACCTTGAAGTTTTCAAAAGCTTCTGACTTATTCCTGAGAAACAAAACTGCAGTCATTCTTGTATAATCATCAACTAATAACATAAAGTATTTCTCACCTTTTAAAACCTTTGTTGTAATTGGTCCAACTAGATTAGTATGCACAATTTCCCATGGTCTTGTCATTGAATATTCCTTTGATTTGACCCTGGTCTTTGTTTGTTTTCCTTGTTGACAATGCTTGCATAAAGTGTTGGTTGGTTTCGTGATCTGGGGAATTTCTCTAACTTATTCCTTTTTTATGACCTTGACAAGGTTATCAAAGTTTATGTGACCCATTCTTCTGTTCCATAGCCAGCCTTCATCCTCCTTTCCTAGACAACACTTTTCATTTCCAATTTCACTTAATACATATATGCTTCTTGAAGTTCTTGTAATTGTTGCAATCAATTTTCCTAAACCTTTTTTTATTATCTCGCACTTTTGTGAATAGAAAGTAATTTTATGACCCTGGTCACACATTTGACTTACACTTAGAAGATTATGTTTCATATCTTCTACTAGTAGAACATTTTCTTCCTTAGTATTCTTGTTTCCAATTCTGACTATTCCTTTTCCAATGATTTTAGCTGAATCATCATTTCCGAAGGAGATTGATCCATCTCTTTCCTTTCTTAATGTAAGAAACATGTATTTATCACATGTCACGTGTTTTGAGTAGCCAATGTCAACATACCAACCACATTTCTTATTCTTAGCTTGTAGAGCGAGTGTGCATTCTTCATTTCTATATTGATTCTTCTTTCTTATCCATGTTCTCTTCTGAGGTTCTTTTCTATTATTTTTGTTGTTCTGTTGTGGTTTTCTAGGAGGGACTGTCATTATAAAATATTTGGCCATGTGTCCAAAGTTGTTTCACTTGTAGCATTCCACTTCAGTGCTCAATGATTCAAACATGTTGTAGCTTCTTATCTGTGTTTCACTAGGCCTTCTTGGATGACCATTTTGTTTATGACTTTCAAAGTTGTTTATGTTCCTGCAATTAGATCTACAATTTACAACTTTATGTCCAAAATTATTACATGCATAACATAAACCAAAAAAAATAGTTTGATACCTGGGAGTTGAAGATATACTAAAGTGAGTTAATCTTATGAATCCATCTTCTTCCTGAGGCCTATTTCTTTCTCTCGATTGTTGATTCTGAAATCTAAATCTTCTCGGTGGAGGAATGTCCCTGTAATCTTCCTTGTAGGTCTTGTTATCCCCTTCGATTTTTTCTACATAGATTTTCAGATATGTTTCTTGTTTTGTGTCTTTGTATCTTGATCCATTTTCTATCAGATTGTATCCAATTCCATACTTGTCATTATGAGGCTTTTGAATGCTGATAATGTCATCCAAAACTTTTGAGTTGTTCTGGATATTTTTCTTTTGAAGATCCTTTCTTAATGTGACAATCTATGCTTCCAAATTTCCAATGATCCTGTCTCTTTCTTATAACTTTTCTTTGAGTGCTTCTTCAATTATTTTATCTTCTTCTATTTGAACCTTCAATTTCGTGATCATTTGTAAAACTGTACCAACCTGTACCACTGACCTGCAACCAATCTGTACTATTGCGTTGCAATCAACTTGTACCTGAACTGAGCATGTATCAAACAAATACAACATATACATGACCTGTAGTTCTGCAACATGCATATTTATGCACCCTATCTGTTATGAATCCCATGTATGTATGCGACCTATCTGCTATGTAGTCTGTGTATGCCTTCTAAAAACTAGGGTTTTATTTCTTCTAAAAAATTCTGACCCTCTGCAACTTATTTCACATAGATCTGCAACATGTCACTATATCCAGACTATAACTGTACCTTGTGCATGCATCCTCATACATAACCTTTACCCAAAGACTCTATATATCTCTCAATTCATGTGCCAAATGAATGTTTGTTATCATGAAACAATCTAATAACCCTCACATGAACTAGACATAAATCCCTTTCTGATATTCAACCTTTCAATACTTCAACTACTTCATGTATCACAAGCTTGAAAATATGCCAAGAAATAAAATATATGCCTCAAATTTAATAATGATAAATATTGCTTGTATCGGCACTATATTTCTGTACATATGATTTATACATAAGATCCCATGCAACCACTAGACTCTCTAGGGAGAACCTCAAATCTTCATAACCATTCTCAAATCTCCATAACCATTTCTCATGCATACATCAAGATCCAACTACTCATAGAAATAAGACATACATTTTGAACCAGTGGATAGATTTGATGTATCTGATCATTGTAGACCTTCCTGGGAACTTGTTCTCAGAATCTAGAACCTTCGCTTCTTCATCTCTTCAAAATTTCACGGCTTTTCCCTCATATATGCGCCATGTTATACTGACAGCCTGCATGCATAAGCACTCTGATATAAGCGTTCTGATATACCGGATATGTACACACCCTGTTGCACTGTTCACATGTACGCCTCAGAACTTAGGAGTTTTTAGTATTCATTGTAATTTCAAAACTTTAGTCGTCAACCCCTCATGCTACCTCAGACTTTTGCAACTTCAGATATATTAATGAGTTCCTGTAATAATCCTTACACAATAATATATATTCAATGTGCTCAATTGTGATTAAATGAGAGACCCTTGCCTCTTATTTATACTTTCATGTAGCTTCCTCAAGGGGTTTCATTCTAACAATCTTAAGCCACTTTCCTGATTTTAGGGCTAACCCACTTCTAACCACTTGTCCACTTAACTTGACCACTTTCCAAAAATAGTAAGTTCTCCACTAACTTTATTATTTAAATAGTTTTTTTTGCAACCTCTTTGACTTATCCATAAATAGTAAATTCTCCACTAACTTTATTATTTAAATAATTTCTTCTTTGCATCCTCTTTGACTACTTGGACCTTTTAGGGGATTCTAGATAACTCATGAGGGTTCTCCAAATTTACATGGTCCTAACTCTCTAACCGTGAGGAGTTATGTGAAATTCCACATACCACCGGAAATGGCATGACATGTACTATCCATATAGAATAGTCTTACCTATAAATATATCAAAACACATACCATTATACATAAAACAAACTTGGGTCCATTACCCAAACGTTTGTGCTGCCAAAATTTACTACCGGATTTTATTCAAGGGTTGACATTAATGACAACCAACCCAATTGCTCAACAATTCCCCCCTTTGGAATTAATGGAAACACTTTGATGCAATACTGAAGTCATATCACTCATTCTCCCCTTGTGACCATCGCTCCCTCTGGAACCATGCCTTTCTTCTTTTTATCCAAGCATTGAAATCTCTATCATGCATCTGATAAATCTCTCCCCTTTTGTCATCAATGGAAAATGTTTCTTTCCATCCGGGGTTGCTCCCCCTGACTGAAATCTTCCTGAAACTGATCTCCCAAACTGAACTGTCCTCTTTATGGTGCTTCCTCGTGTAAATATAAGACATATAATAGAATTATTTAAAAGCATTCATTTTGGAGTAGAAATTACTCCGAGTCTCTGGAGAAGATACTCAAAGGCTTCCCATGGAAGCGGTTTTGTAAAGATGTCTGCCACTTGTTCTTTTTTGCCCACATATTCAACTCTGATGTTCTTCTCTACAACCTATTCCCATAGAAAGTGATACTTGATTGGAATGTGCTTTGTCTTGGAGTGCATCACCGGGTTATTTGAGATATTGATGGTGCTTGTATTATCACAATATATTGGAATGGGCTCATCATACTCAACCTGCATATCTTTCAAATTTTGTTTCATCCATAGAACCCATGTACAACACCATGTTGCTGAAGTATACTCTGCTTCGGTTGTAGATAAGGATACTAATTATTGTTTCTTTATTAGCCAATATACTAAACACTCACCAAAGTAGAAAGATGCTCCACTAGTGCTTTGTTGGTCATCAATGCAACCTGCCCAATCTACATCCGTGTCGGAAATAAGTGATAGATCCTTTCCTTTTGTATACCATAATACAAACTCTTATCTTCCTTTGAGATATATTAAAATCCTCTTCACTTCTAAGACATGTGATTCCTTTGGTGCTTCTTGAAATCATGCCACCTATCCAACTTCCTGCATTACATTTGGTCTGGATGCTGTCACATATAGTAAGCTTCCAATCATTGACTTGTATTTCCTCTAGTATGTAGACTTTGAATCATCATATTTTCTCAAATTACAACTGGTTTGCATATGAGTGGTAACTAGTTTGCAATCTTCCATTCTGAACCTCTTTAGCATTTCTCTGATATACTTAGTTTGAGAAATAAAAATTCCTTGGTTGCTTTGATGTATCTGAAGACCCAGAAAGAAATATAGTTCTCGGAGTAATGACATTTCAAATTCATTCTACATATCCTTTTCAAATTTCTAGCTTAACCTGTCATCATTGCTTCCAAAAATAATATCATCAACATAAACTTCAATTAATAAAATACTATCTTGAGTTACCTTGATGTAGAGGTTGTTTTTTGCACTTCCTTTTCTGAACCCTGCCTGATATAGATATTTATCTAGTCTAGAGTACCATGCTCTAAGATATTTTTTTAGACCATACAAGGCCTTCTTCAATTTACACACATAATCTGCGTTCTATGACAACTGAAATCCTTCTGGTTGTTCAATGTACAATTCTTCTTCAATTTCCTTGTTCAGAAAATATGATTTACATCCATCTGATACACTTTGATGTTCTTGGAGCATGCATAATATAAGAGAAATCATATTGCTTCCATTTTTGGAACCGGGGAAAATGTCTTCTCAAAGTCGATTCCTTCAACCCGTGCGTATCCTTTACATACCAATCTAGCTTTGTTCTTTGTAACATGTCCATATTCATTCAATTTATTTATGAAAATCCACTTTGTGCCAATCACATTCTTATTCTTTGGTCTTGGAACCAATTCCCGAGTTTCATTCTTCTTTATTTGATCCAATTCTTAATTCATGACCTTATTCTAGAATTCATCCTTGCTGGCCTCTTCAAAGTTGTTTCGTTCAATTGTAGATAAGAGTGCTAGGTGCATTTGTTCTGGTGAACAAATTTTGCTTCTAGTCTCAACTCCTGCATCCTTGTTTTCGATAATCTGATCTGAAGGATGATTCTTCTGTACTTGTTTGCTAGGTGTCTTTGTAGGCACTTGTTGAACTTTCTCTTCTACTTTTGTCTTATATTCTTCATCTTCCTCTTCTACTTATTCTTCATCTTTTTCTTATTCTTTGTAAATTTTTTCCACTAATTCATTTTCTTCTTCCTTTGATTCTCGTCCATCTGTTTAAGCAATTGTTACATTGATTCTTTCCAAAAAATTGTTCAATCTCAGATTGTAACACTTGTATTCTTTCCTTGTACTTGAGTAACCAACAAGTACTCCTTTGTCCACATGAGAGTCAAACTTTCCCATTCTTCCCTCTTCTATTTTGATGTAGCATTTTCTTCCAAATACTATGAAGTGCTTCACATTTTCCTGTCTTCCTTTCCATAGATCGTAGGGAGTTTTGAAATTGTCATTTCTGAGGATTATTCTGTTTTGAATGTGAATTGTTGTTTTCACTGCATGTGTCCAAAAAATATCTGTCAATTTGGAACCCATTAGCATTTCATGATCCATTTCCTATATTGTTATGTTCTTTCTTTCAACAACTCCATTCTATTGAGGTGTCCAAGCAATGGAGAATTTCCTTTCTAATCCATACTTGCTGCATAATTCCATAAATTCCTTTGATGTGAACTCTCCTCTATTATCATATCTCAAACATTTGATTTTTGAATCCATTTCATTTTCAACCATTTCCTTTTATACCTTGAAGTTTTCAAAAGCTTCCGAATTATTCCCGAAAAACAAAACTATAGTCATTCTTGTATAATCATCAACTAATAACATAAAGTATTTCTCACCTTTTAAAAAAATTGATGTAATTGGTCCAACTAGATTAGTATGCACAATTTCCAATGGTCTTGTCATTGAATTTTGCTTTGATTTGACCCTGGTCTTTGTTTTCTTTCCTTGTATACAATGCTTGCATAAATTGTTGGTTGGTTTCATGATCTGGGGAATTTCTCTAACTTCATCCTTTTTTATGACCTTGACAAGGTTATCAAAGTTTATGTGACCCATTCTTCTATTCCATAGCCAACCTTCATCTTCCTTTCCTAGACAACACTTTTCATTTCCAATTTCACTTAATACATATATGCTTCTTGAAGTTCTTGCAATTGTTGCAATCAATTTTCCTAAACCTTTTTTTATTATCTTGCACTTCTGTGAATAGAAAGTAATTTTATGACCCTGGTCACACATTTGACTTACACTTAGAAGATTATGTTTCATATCTTCTACTAGTAGAACATTTTCTTCCTTGGTATTCTTGTTTCCAATTCTGACTATTCCTTTTCCAATGATTTTAGTTGAATCATCATTTCCGAAGGAGATTGATCCATCTCTTTCCTTTCTTAATGTAAGAAACATGTATTTATCACATGTCACGTGTTTTGAATAGCCAATGTCAACATACCAACCACATTTCTTATTCTTAGCTTGTAGAGAGAGTGTGCATTCTTCATTTCTATACTGATTCTTCTTTCTTATCCATGTTCTCTTCTGAGGTTCTTGTCTATTATTTTTGTTGTTTTGTTGTGCTTTTCTAGGAGGGACTACCATTATAAAATCTTTGGCCATGCGTCCAAAGTCATTTCACTTGTAGCATTCCACTTCAGTGCTCAATGATTCAAACCTGTTATAGCTTCTTATCTATGTTTCAACAGGCCTTCTTGGATGACCATTTTGTTTATGACTTTCAAAGTTGTTTATGTTCCTGCTATTAGCTCTACAATTTACAATTTTATGTCCAAAATTATTACATGCATAACATAAACCAACAAAAATAATTTGATACCTGGGAGTTGAAGATATATTGAAGTGAGTTAATCTTATGAATCCTTCTTCTTCCTGAGGCCTATTTCTTTCTCTCAGTTGTTGATTCTGAAATCTGAATCTTGTCGGTGGAGGAATGTCCCTGTAATCTTCCTTGTAGGTCTTCTTATCCCTTTTGATTTTTTCTACATAGATTTTCAGATATGTTTCTTGTTTTGTGTCTTTGGATATTGATCCATTTTCTATCAGATTGTATCCAATTCCATACTTGTCATGATGAGGCTTTTGAATGCTGATAATGTCATCCAAAACTTTTGATTTGTTCTGGATATTTTTCTTTTGAAGATCCTTTCTCAATGTGACAATCTATGCTTCCAAATTTCCAATGATCCTCTCTCTTTCTTATAACTTTTCTTTGAGTGCTTCTTCAATTATTTTATATTCTTCTATTTGAACCTTCAATTTCATGATCATTTGTAAAACTATACCAACCTATACCACTGACCCACAACCAATCTGTACTACTTCCTTGCAATCAACTTGTACATGAACTGAGCATGTATCAAACAAATACAACATATACACAACCTGTAGTTCTGCAACAAGCGTATTTTTGCGCCCTATCTGTTATGAAGCCCGTGGATGTATGTGACCAGTCTGCTATGTAGTATGCGTATGCCTTCTGAAAACTAGAGTTTTATTTCTTCTAAAAAATTCTGACCCTCTGCAACTTATTTCACATAGATCTGCAACATGTCACTGTATCCAAACTATAACTGTACCTTGTGCATGCATCCTCATACATAACCTTTACCCAAATACTCTATATATCTCTCAATTCATGTGCTAAATGAATGTTTGTTATCATGAAACAATATAATAACCCTCACATGAACTAGACATAAATCCCTTTCTGATATTCAACCTTTCAATACTTCAACTACTTCATGTATCACAAGAACCCTTGAAAATATGCCAAGAAATAAAATATATGCCTCAAATTTAATAATGATAAATATTTCTTGTACTGGTACTATATTTCTGTACATATGATTTATACATAAGATCCCATGCAACCACTAGACTCTCTAGGGAGAACCTCAAATCTTCATAACCATTCTCAAATCTCCATAACCATTTCTCATGCATACATCAAGATCCAACTACTCATAGAAATAAGACATACATTTTGAACCAGTGGATAGATCTGATGTATCTGATCACTATAGACCTTCCTGGGAACTTGTTCTTAGAATCTAGAACCTTCGCTTCTTCATCTCTTCAAAATTTCACGGCTTTTCCCTTGTATACGCACATTGTTATACTGACAGCCTGCATGCATACGCACTCTGATATATCGGTAGCCCGCATATGTACAAACCCTGTTGCACTGTCCCCATGTACACCTCAAAACTTAGGAGTTTTTAGTATTCATTTTAATTTCGAAACTTTCGTTGTCAACCCTTCGTGCTACCTCAGACTTTTGCAACTTCAGATATATTAATGAGTACCTGTAATAATCCTTACACAATAATATATATTCAATGTGCTCAATTGTGATTAAATGAGAGACCCTTGCCTCTTATTTATACTTTCATGTAGCTTCCTCGAGGGGTTTCATTCTAACGATCTTAAGCCACTTTCTTTATTTTAGGGCTAACCCACTTCTAACCACTTGTCCACTTTCCAAAAATAGTAAGTTCTCCACTAACTTTATTATTTAAATTATTTCTTTTGCAACCTCTCTGACTTATCCATAAATAGTAAATTCTCCACTAACTTTATTATTTAAATAATTTCTTCTTTGCGCCCTCTTTGACTACTTGGACCTTTTAGGGGATTCTAGATAACTCATGAGGGTTCTCCAAATTCACATGGTCCTAACATTCTAACCGTGAGGAGTTATGCAAAATTCCACATACCACCGGAAATGGCATGACATGTACTATTCATCTAGAATAGTCTTACCTGGAAATATATCAAAACACATACCATTATACATAAAAAAAACTTGGGTCCATTACCCAAACATTTGTGCTGCCAAAATTTACTACCGGATTTTCTTCAAGGGTTGACATCAATGACAACCAGCCCAATTACTCAACAATCCCCCCCTTTGGAATTAATGGAAACACTTTGATGCAATACTAAAGTCATATCACTCATTCTCCCCTTGTGACTATCTCTCCCTCTAGAACCATGTCTTTGTTCTCTTTATCCAAGCATCGAAATCTCTATCATGAATTTGATAAATCTCTCCCCCTTCGTCATCAATGAAAATGTTTCTTTACATCCGGGGTTGCTCCACCTAATTGAAATCTTCCTGAAACTGATCTCCCAAACTGAATTGTCCTCTTTATGGTACTTCCTCGTGTAAATATAAGACATATAAGAGAAGTATTTAAAAGAATTTATTTTGGAGTAGAAATTACTCCGAGTCTCTGGAGAAGATACTCAAAGGCTTCCCATGGAAGCGGTTTTGTAAATATGTCCCCCACTTGTTCTTTTGTGCCTAGATATTCAACTCTGATGTTCTTCTCTGCAACCTATTCCCGTAGAAAGTGATACTTGATTGGAATGTGCTTCGTCTTGGAGTGCATCACCGGGTTATTTGAGATACTGATGGCACTTGTATTATCACAACATATTGGAATGGGCTCATCATACTCAACTTGCATATCTTTCAAATTTTATTTCATCCATAGAACCTATGTACAACATCATGCTGCTGTAATATACTCTGCTTAGGTTGTAGTTAAGGATATTAATTATTGTTTCTTTATTACCCAAGATACTAAACACTCACCCAAGTAGAAAGATGCTCCACTAGTGCTTCGTCGATCATCAATGAAACCTGCCCAATCTACATCTGTGTAGGAAATAAGTGATAGATCCTTTCCTTTTGGATACCATAATAAAAACTCTTATGTTCCTTTGAGATATCTTAAACTCCTCTTCACTGCTAAGACATGTGATTCCTCTGGTGCTTCTTGAAATCATGCCACCTATCCAACTACCTGCATTACATCTGGTCTGGATGTTGTCACATATAGTAAGCTACCAATCATTGACTTGTATTTCCTCTGGTATGTAGACTTTGAATCATCATATTTTCTCAAATTGCAACTGGTTTACATAGGAGCGGTAACTGGTTTGCAATCTTCCATTCTGAACCTCTTTAACATTTCTTTGATATACTTAGTTTGAGAAATAAAAATTCCTTGGTTGCTTTGATGTATTTGAAGACCCAGAAAGAAGTATAGTTCTCGGAGTAATGACATTTCAAATTCATTCTACATATCCTTTTCAAATTTCTAGCTTAACCTGTCATCATTGCTTCCAAAAATAATATCATCAACATAAACTTCAATTAATAAAATATTATCTTGAGTTACCTTGATGTAGAGGTTGTTTTCTGCACTTCCTTTTCTGAACCCTGCTTGATATAGATATTTATCTAGTCTAGAGTACCATGCTCTAAGATATTGTTTTAGACCATACAAGGCCTTCTTCAATTTACACACATAATCTGCGTTCTATGACAACTGAAATCCTTCTGGTTGTTCAATGTACAATTCTTCTTCAAGTTTCCTATTCATAAAATATGATTTTACGTCCATCTGATACACTTTGATGTTCTTGGAGCATGCATAAAATAAGAGCAATCATATTGCTTCCATTCTTGCAACTGGGGAAAATGTCTCTTCAAAGACGATTCCTTCAACCCGTGCATATCCTTTACATACCAATCTAGCTTTGTTCTTTGTAATATGTCCATATTCATTCAATTTATTTATGAAAACCCACTTTGTGCCAATCACATTCTTATTCTTTGGTCTTGGAATCAATTCCCGAGTTTCATTCTTCTCTATTTGATCCAATTCTTAATTCATGACCTTATTCTAGAATTCATCCTCGCTGGCCTCTTAAAATTTGTTTCATTCAATTGTAGATAAGAGTGCTAGGTGCATTTGTTCTGGTGAACAAATTCTTCTTCTAGTCTTAAATCCTGCATCCTTGTTTTCGATAATCTGAGTTGAAGGATGATTCTTCTATACTCGTTTGCTAGGTGTCTTTGTAGGCACTTGCTGAACTTTCTCTTCTACTTTTGTCTTATATTCTTCATCTTCCTCTTCTACTTATTCTTCATCTTTTTCTTATTCTTTGTAAATTTGTTCCACAAATTCATTTTCTTCTTCCTTTGATTCTCGTCCATCTGTTTAATCAATTGTTACATTGATTCTTTCCAAAAATTTGTTCAATCTCGGATTGTAACACTTGTATGTTTTCCTTGTACTTGAGTAACCAACAAGTACTCCTTTGTCCACATGATAGTAAAACTTTCCCATTCTTCCATCTTCTCTTTTGATGTAGCATTTGCTTCCAAATACTTTGAAGTGCTTCACATTTGTTGGTCTTCCTTTCCATAGATCGTAGGGAGTTTTGAAATTTTTGTTTCTAAGCATTATTCTGTTTTGAATGTGAACTATTATTTGCACTGCATGTGTCCAAAAAATATCTGTCAATTTGGAATCCATTAGCATTTATCGAGCCATTTCCTGTATTGTTCTGTTCTTTCTTTCAACAACTCCATTCTGTTGAGGTGTCCTCGCAATGGAGAATTTCCTTTCTAATCCACACCTGCTGCATAAGTCCATAAATTCCTCTGATGTGAACTCTCCTCTATTATCATATCTCAAACATTTGATTTTTGAATCCATTTCATTTTCAACCATTTCCTTGTATACCTTGAAGTTTTCAAAATCTTCTGACTTATTCCTGAGAAACAAAACTATAGTCATTCTTGTATAATCATCAACTAATCACATAAAGTATTTCTCACCTTTTAAAACATTTGTTGTAATTGGTCCAACTAGATTAGTATGCACAATTTCCAATGGTCTTGTCATTGAATATTCCTTTGATTTGACCTTGGTCTTTGTTTGCTTTCCTTGTTGACAGTGCTTGCATAAAGTGTTGGTTGGTTTCTTGATTTGGGGAATTTCTCTAACTTCTTCCTTTTTTATGACCTTGACAAGGTTATCAAAGTTTATGTGACCCATTCTTCTATTCCATAGCCAGCCTTCATCTTCCTTTCCTAGACAACACTTTTCATTTCCAATTTCACTTAGTACATATATGCTTCTTGAAGTTCTTTCAATTGTTGCAATCAATTTTCCTAAACCTTTTGTTATTATCTCGCACTTCTGTGAATATAAAGTAATTTTATGACCTTGGTCACACATTTGACTTACACTTAGAAGATTATGTTTCATATCTTCTACTAGTAGAACATTTTCTTCCTTTGTATTCTTGTTTCCATTTCTGACTATTCCTTTTCCAATGATTTTAGCTAAATCATCATTTCCGAAGGAGATTGATCCATCTCTTTCCTTTCTTAATATAAGAAACATGTATTTATCACATGTCACGTGTTTTGAATAGCTAATGTCAACATACCAACCACATTTCTTATTCTTAGCTTGTAGAGTGAGTGTGCATTCTTCATTTCTATATTGATTCTTCTTTCTTATCCATGTTCTGTTATGAGGTTCTTGTCTATTATTTGTGTTGTTCTGTTGTGGTTTTCTAGGAGGGACTTTCATTATAAAATCTTTGGCCATGTGTCCAAAGTTGTTTCACTTGTAGCATTCCACTTCAGTGCTCAATGATTCAAACATGTTGTAGCTTCTTATCTGTGTTTCACTAGGCTTTCTTAGATGACCATTTTGTTTATGACTTTCAAAGTTGTTTATGTTCCTGCTATTAGCTCTACAATTTACAACTTTATGTCCAAAATTATTACATGCATAACATATACCAAAAAAAATAGTTTGATACCTGGGAGTTGAAGATATACTGAAGTGAGTTAATCTTATGAATCCTTCTTCTTCCTGAGGCCTATTTGTTTCTCTCGGTTGTTGATTCTGAAATCTGATTCTTCTCAGTGGAGGAATCTCCCTGTAATCTTCATTGTAGGTCTTCTTATCCCCTTTGATTTTTTCTACATAGATTTTCAGATATGTTTCTTGTTCTGTGTCTTTGGATCTTGATCCATTTTCTATCAAATTGTATCGAAGTCCATACTTGTCATGATGAGGCTTTTGAATGCTGATAATGTCATCCAAAACTTTTGAGTTGTTCTGGATATTTTTATTTTGAAGATCCTTTCTCAATGTGACAATCTATGCTTCCAAATTTCCAATGATCGTGTCTCTTTCTTATAACTTTTCTTTGAGTGCTTCTTCAATTATTTTATCTTCTTCTATTTGAACCTTCAATTTCGTGATCATTTGTTCTAGTTCCCGAGTGTCTTATTTCTTGTCTAGGTCTTCTTGTAGCTTCTTGTTTTTATTCTTTCCTCTTCTTATAACTTCTATGGCACTCGACAATTATTCTAGGTAGTCAACTTCTACCTCTTCACAGTCTTCTTGAGTGTATTCTTTATCAGAGTCTTCTATTTCCATGAATATAACTCTTTCTGTCTCATTTTCACTAAATTCATAGTCATCCGATGAGGATATGTCTTCTTTGGTGCATAAGATTTTCTTGAAAGATTTCTTTTTTGTTCTTTTGCTTTATATGTTTGTTTTCTATTTGAGTGATCTTCATCGTTCCTCTTATTTTTCTTATGTGGACATTTTTTAGCAAAATGACCAATACCATCAAAATTAAAACAAATCGATGGAATCTTACCTTTATATCTGCCATCGGTTCCCTTGTTCAATCTTCTGACAAAGTTGGCCACTTCTTCATCATCTTCCGAGAAGTCACTGCTACTGCTATGTTCTTTTTCTTTTTTTCTTTGACCTTTTGGATGCTTTGAAAGCTGTTTCTTTTATATCTGGATTTTCCTGTTCAGCTCTCATTTCATATGCTATGAATATTCCATGTAGTTCATCTATGCTTATTGATTCTAGATCTGCTCTTTCTTCTCGTGCTGATATCTTAGGATCAAATCTCATAGGAAGAGATCTTAGTACCTTTTGAACAATTATAGATTCTTTAATTTCTTCTCCCAATCCTATGATTTCATTTACTCTTTCATCGACTCATAATAAGTAAGATGCAATATTCTCATCTTTCTTCATCTTTAGTTGTTCGAACTAACCTCTATAAGTTTGAAGCTTTGCTTCTTTGACTTTTGAATCTCCTTCATAAATATTTTGAAGTTTGTCCCAAATATATTTATCAGATTTACAATGTATAACTTCGGTGTATACCGATTCACCAAAACCATCCATAAGTGCATTTGTGGCTTTGGAATTATTTTGACCGAGTTTTATTTCTCTTTCACTTGTTGGCATAATTGTTGGTTCTTTGTATCCATCTACTACAGATTGCCAAATTTCAAATCCATGTGCCTATATATATGTTTTCATCCTTCTTCTCCAGAATGCATACTTTTGTCCATCAAACTGTGGTATTCCATTTTTATACATGTTGTTGCTCTCCATAATCTACCTTTCAGTGGTTAAATTGATTCTTGAAGAAACCTTCTCTGATACCAATTGTTGGATTACTGA
>JZKD02S2418407.1:10940-32235 GCA_000966675.3 Picea glauca | reverse complement strand
AGCCCATCTCTTGGGGGTTTTGAGGGTTTTGACTTAACAAACCCTAGAGGACGATTCGGTGGTGAAAGATTCCACCTAGATTGTCCCAAGATTGGTCTCGGAGATGAAATACTCTTCCACACCATTCTAGTAAGATCTACATCAGTGCAGGAGGTTCTACACAACCCCAGGCATAGGAAGAGGAGGAGGGTGCACCATTGGGGGTTTCCAACAAGGGGGTCGCACCATCTTTGGAGAGAGATTCGTTGTAGGAGATTGGTAGGTCCATTGAGGATTATATCACTTGGGTTTTCATTACAGGGCCTTGGACATCATATCTAGTGCTTTCTGAGATAGTTTTATGGCTCAGATTATTTCTTGAGCAGTGGGGCGAATTGAAGAGAAGGAGGGTGTTTTTGAGATCCAGATCTAGTCCGTTTTGAGGGGTTACACTTCAGATCTGACCCTGAGACTTCACCTAGTGACTTGCAGTGTCCCGATCTATATTTCTGGTGAGTTTCAGATCATTTGGAGGCCTCCTTCAGCAAAGCCGAATTATCTAGGGCTTCAATCATCCAGTGGGGCACACCATTCAGTGGGGGATTTCAGATCTACAAAGATTGATAGGGATCTTGGAGATTCGGGCACCTGGGTTGTTCTTACCATCACCCGATCTATCAGTTGGCATATTTCTTAGGGCGATTGGACACTTTTGGCAGCAGGGCCAATTTATTGAGGGTTTTGCCTTCTATTGGAGCATGGCATTCTTCAGTTGGAGAGTTTGGCATTCAGATCTTCTTGTATTGATCTTCATTTCTTATTCAGCCTTTGGAGGCATATTTTGTATTAGCGGGAGCATTTTGTAGCAGCTCTTATATATTGTCTATCTTCTTGGCCATCTGTTGAGCATTCCAGATCAGCATCTTCATTGTAGCAGGTTTCTTTATTTTATGAATAAGGAAGATTTGATATGTTTTGGCTTGTCTATTGTATTGCATATGGTTGAGGTATGTTCCATGGTTATCTCTTTCTGTTATTTGTTTCATACACACATATAAACACATCTAAAAAGTAGATCAACAAAGTGTTTGATGGAATACCTCACTCAATAAAAGTTTTAAAAAGACACCAAAATAGTGATGATCCTTGCATAATGGCTTGGGATCATTACACCCCGTCCAACCACCCTAACGTAGAAGTATAATGATGGAACCATTGTCACACTATCACTGTTGGATATACCACTGTAAAACTGTGCCAACATGTACCACTGACCTCCAACCAATCTGTACTACTGCCCTGCAATCAACCTGTACCTGAACTGAGCATGTATCAAACAAATACAACAGATACATGACCTATAGTTCTGCAACATGTGTATGTACGTGCCCTATTTTTTATGCAGCCTACGTATGTACGTGACCTATCTGTTATGAAGCCTATGTATGCCTTCTGAAAACTAGGGTTTTCTTTCTTCAGAAAAATTCTGACCCTTTGCAACTTCTTTCACATAGATCTGCAACCTGTCACTATATCCAGACTATAAATGTACCCCGTGCATGCATCCTCACACATAACCTTTACCCAAAGACTCTATATCTCTCTCAAGTCATGTGACAAATAAATGTGTGTTATCATGAACCAATATAATAACCATGACATGAACTAGATGTAAATCCCTTTCTGATATTGAACCTTTCAATACTTCAGCTACTTCATGTATCACAAGAACCCTTAACCATATGCCAAGAAATACAAGATATGAATCAACTCTAATATTGATAAATATTTCTTATACCAACACTATACTTCTGTAGATACGATTTATACAAAAGATCCCATGCAACCACTAGACTCTCTAGGGAGAATCCTCAAATATTCATAACCATTCTCAAATCTCCATAACCATTTCTCATGCATACATCAAGATCCAACTACTCATAGAAATATGACATACCTTTTGAACCAGTGGATAGATTTGATGTATCTGATCACTACAGACCTTCCTGGGAACTTGTTCTCAGAACATGGAACCTTGGCTTCTTCATCTCTTCAAAATTTCACGGCTTTTCCCTCACGTATGTGTCCTATTATACTGACACCCTACATGCGTACACACTCTATTATACTAGTATCATCTGTATGTATGCACCCTATTGCACTGTTATCCCACGTACACCTCAGAACTTATGATTTTTTAGTATTCTCTATAATTCTAAAACTTTCGTCGTCAAACCTTCATTCTACCTCAGACTTTCATAACTTCAGATATATCAATGAGTACCTGCAATAAGCCTTACATAATAATAGATATTCAATGTTCTCAATTGTGATTAAATGAGAGACCCTTGCCTCTTATTTATACTTTCATGTAGCTTTCTCAAGGGGTTTCCTTCTAACCATCTTAACCCACTTTCCTTAATTTAGGGCTAACCCACTTCTAACCACTTGTCCACTTAACTTGACCACTTTGCAAAAATAGTAAGTTCTCCACTAACTTTATTATTTAAATAATTTCTTTTGCAACCTCTTTGAATTATCCATAAATAGTAAATTCTCCACTAACTTTATTATTTAAATAATTTCTTCTTTGCACCCACTTTGACTACTTTGACCTTTTAGGGGCTTCTAGATAACTCATGAGGGTTCTCCAACTTCACATGGCCATAACTCTAACTGTGACGAGTTATGTGGCGTTCCACATACCACTGGAAATGGCATGACATGTACTATACATATAGAATAGTATTACCTGCAAATATATCAAAACTCATAACATTATACATAAAACAAACTTGGGTCCATTACCCAAACCTTTGTGCTACCGGAATTTGCTACTGGATTTTCTTCAAGGGTTGACATCAATGAAAAACAACCCAATTAATGAACACCTTGTGGGCATAAATTTTGAGTTAAAGATGGATCATAGTGGTCTAAAACACTTGTTTAAGTATCCCACACTAAATTCTAGACAAACAAGATGGATGGAATGTCTTATTGAATATGATTTCGACATCACACTTATCAAGGGGAAAGAGAATAAAGTGGATGATGCGCTCTGTAGAAGGGTGCATGAGATGCATGCTACAACCATAATCATGTACAATTAATATTCAAAAGATAGAATTTTAGAAGATATAATTGTTGAGAAGGAGTTGTCATCGATGTCAAAGTGGTTGCAGGTATGAACCTGTTGAACCACAGAAAACAACGCAACTACAAAAATTTGAGATTTGGATAATAACTGTTGAACTACAGGAATTCAGGATTCCAATAATAAATTTTGAACTACATGAAGAAACTCAACTATAAGAATTTGATATTATGGTAACTATGTGTTGAACTACATGAAGCAACTCAACTACAAGAATTTGAGGTTTTGACACTTACGTGGTGAACTACAGGAAGAAACTCAACTACAGGAATTAGGGATTCTAGTAATAATGTGGTAAACTACAAGAAGAAAATCAACTAAAGGAATTGAGGATTTCGATAATTACGTTGTGAACTACAGGAAGAAACTCAACTACAGGAATTAGGGATTCTAGTAATTATGTGGTGAACTACATGAAGCAACTCAACTACATGAATTCAATATTTCAGTAATAATGTGTTCACACAATGAGTGTTTTTTTATGGAAGGAATTCTAAAATGGTATTTTGAAGTGGTCAAGAAAAATACTATGGGTTTATACCATAGTTTTGATATTTCTATGGGAAGAAAAACCATTGTAAAAACTAGTATAAATATTTTATCAAATTGAAGAGTAGATGAGAGAGTGTGAAGAATGAAGAAGAATGGGTTAATTTGAGTTAGGGCCAAGGAGAAGATCAGAGGAGTAAGATTTCTTAGAAGAAAGAGTGTAGCTATGTTGAATATCATACTACCTAAAATCTAACAACAAGAAATCTGAGTGCATAATGGATAGCTAAGTATCTAGATCAAAGAGTTGGAAATCGATTTGCAATTTTTTTTAGTGAAGAATGGGTAACTATGTACAAAGATCAGAGTGTTGGAAATAAGATTGCAGGAAATCATATTGTAGGAGATTAGAGTGTTGCAGATCAAGACTATAGGAAATCTAAGTACAATATCCAGATCAGACGGTTGTAGATCAAGAATACAAGAAATCAAAGATTAATATCCAGATCAGAGTGTTGTAGATTAAGAATGCAGGAAATCATAATGCAATATCTATATCAAAGTGCTATAGATCAAGACTGCAGGAAATCAAAGACCAATATCCATATCAGAGTGTTGTAGATCAATACTGGAGGAAATTAGAGTGCAATGTCCAGATCGAAGTGCTATAGATAAATACTATAGGAAATCAGAGTGAAATATACATATTAGAGTGTTGTAGATCAATACTGCAAAAAATAAGAGAATATTATCTATATCAAAATGTTGTAGATCAATACTGCAAGAAATCATAGTACAATGTATAGATCAGAGTGTTGTAGATCAATACTATAGGAAATTAGATTGCAAGAAATATGAATTCAAAATGGGTAGCTAAGTACCCTGATCAAAGTGTTGGAAATCAAACTGCAGGAAATAAGAGTGTTAAAAAACTAAAAAATTGATTGTAGGAAATCAGAGTGTTGAAAAAATGAAAATGGATTGCAGGAAATGAGAGTGAAAAATGAGTATCTTTGATGACTAAGTGGTGGCTATAGGAACAACATAAATATTGTTTATTATTTCCAATTGAAGAAATCATTCAGGGTTGCAGATTGTAAGTGGGTGCTTACATAGAGGATTGGTGTCCTCATCTTATTAACATGTTGGAGCCTGGAAAGTTGGTGCTTACAAACAATAAGTGGGTTCTTACAATGAGGATTGGTGTCCTCATCTTCTCAACAGTTTGGTGCCTATCAATTTGGTTCTTGAAGAGATTGTAAGTGGGTGCTTACTATATGGATTAGTGCCCCTAATAGGTTGAATCCTGTAAATAATGTAACTCTTGATTGATATAACAGAAGTTGATTTGTGGTTTTCTCCCATATTGGTTTCCACATAAAATATGTGTGTAATATGTCTATGTTTTATTGTTAAATCTATGCATTGCTTATGATTGATTACGTGATGACTAGTTAAGACAGTGAAAAGAAAAAGTGGTTAAAATATGTGCAATACTAATTCACCCCCAGCTCTCAATATTGTTGAATATACCAACAATTGGTATTAAAACAAGTTCCTTCAGTGACAACCTAACAACTGGAATGAATATCCTTCAAGAAAAATGGCCAGTCAAGATCTCTCTTCTTCAATCAGACCTCCTATATTCAATGGAACAAATTTTACTTATGGCACTTGGCATGGAGATTTGGTAGAAAGTGGTAGATGGATAAAAGCTCTTAACAACTCCTCCAACTGATGAAGTTGGTAAGAAAACTTACCATAGTAATTCAAGAGATATGATTTCCATTCTAGGTGGACTTGCAGAAACATAATTTGTTTAAGTGATGTAGTATGAATCAACAAAAGAGATGTGTGTCACACTAGTAAACAATTATGAAGGAGATTCTAAGGTGAAGCTATCCAAACTTCAAGCTCACATAATACAATTCGAAAGTTTGAGAATGAGTGAGGATGAGAACATTGTTAGCTTATTTCTCAAAGTAGATTAGGTTGTAAACACCATGAAAGGGCTAGGTGAAAATCTTGATGAAGCTGTGGTATTTCAGAATGTACTAATATCATATCTCCCCTCAAGACTTGATGAAAAAGTATCAGCTTTAGAATAACTACATTAACTAGATAAGATGACTATGGATATGATCCATGGAATACTCACTTCCTATGAGATGAGGACCAAGAAAGAGCAGCCAAAACTAAAAGAAACAACTTTCAAGGAATCAACCAAGTTACAACAACATCATGATCATAACTGCTCCAACCACATCTCATATGAACAGAAGCCAACTTTGTGATAAATCTACAAAGGGGCTCTAGAAAATATAAAGGTATGTTTCCATTTAAATGTTTTAATTGTGGTAAATTAGGTGGATTTGCATCTAAATTTCCATACAAAGAAAACAAATTTGATGAAGAAAAAGAAAAAGGCAGGAATGAAGCTAGGAAGAACAACAAGAAAAGTTTTTACTCGAAAGAGGATAGTAGTATCTCCTCAGATGCTGAAGAAGAATATGAATCTGATGCAAGACAAGATGAAAACATTATCATGGGGCTTGAGCATCAGATTCATTACTAAGACAATTCTAACAAAGAGGAATGTGAGACAATGATTGACACCAAAGGAGAAATCATTAGTGCTCTGGAGGAAATATACAAGTTCAAAAGAGAGAACCAGTCTCTAAAGGAATATTTGCAAAAATATCAAGAAGAAAATAATAATTCAAAAGAAGAAATGTCACACAACATTAAAAAATTAGAAATGATCATCATTGAACTAAATACTCAACTAGAAGAAAAGGAAGAAAAGCTTGAGAAATTTGAAGAAACAATTACCTCTAAGAGAACAATTAGAAAAGATAGTTACACAATTGGATACAAATTTGAAGTTTGAAAAGAGTACTTCAGTCCTGAATGAAATTCCCAATTATCAAAGGTCACGCTTGATCAAAACAAGTCTAGGTTATGACAACAATCAACAAACTCTTGAAGAGGATTAAAGCTCCAATTCAATCAAGGAGAAGGATGAAATCAATACAAATGTTCTTAAAATACCCAATTGCAGTGAAGATAACAACATGGAAAGAAAGTACAATCAACCAAGTTCTGATAGGAATGAGCTTAGAAGATTTGTGTCTCCAGGGATATAGTTTACTACCAGGTATCAATGTTTCTTTTATGGTTACTATTTTTCTTGCAACAATTTCATTCATAAAACGATAAACTATAGAAATTATGGAAGAAATGATCACATTAGAAATGGAAGTAAAATCTTTCACCAGAGTAGGAGTTTTCATGGGCCATATAATAGAGACTACAATTTTTTTTCTCCCATACACTACAATGTTAAATGTTACAAATTCCACAACTATAGTCACATAGAAAAGTACTATAGAAGCAATTTTAGAAATATTGATAAAAGTCAAACATGAAGACAAAAGCACAAAAGTATGGAGGAGGAAATTAGAAGAACCAAAGAAGGAAGTTGGTGGATCAATAATACATGCTGAAAATAAATGGTAAAAACACATGATGAGGAACCAGACCAAGTACCTCATCTTGAAAAAGGACAACACAAATAGTGTAATGTTTGAAAGAAATGAATATTGTTGGACATGCAGTTCAAAGAATGAAGAACGAAGGCACATGAAAAATCATGTTGGACAGTAGTTAGGAATGAAAAATCAGGTAGAAATGCAAAATCAAGAAGAAAAATAGTCGAGAATGTAAAATCAACATGCAGGTGCAAAGATAGGAAAAACACACCTGAACAATGAGTTGTCATAGGGTTTTGGGGGATATGAGGGTAGGGTTTTGAGCCCTAAATTATACGTATAAATATGTAATGGGTCGAGTAGAATAGGATTTTAAAGGATAAAGGTTGTTTTGGTTGTTGATACTGAGAAAATAGGAGGTTGAGAGAATAGAATGAGAATGGGAGAGATTCTATGTTTGAAGGTTTAGGGAGAGTTTTATAGAGAGAGACTTGCATTGCAGAGTGGCTAGGGAATATGGGAAAGAATGTCATGATGAATCTATTTTGAGTGCAATATGAAAGCCTGAGATGATTGCACAAAGAATAATAAAGAAGCCAACCATTTTGGGTGTAGCCCAAGAATTGTGTAAACCATGTTAAATACCGTGTCTGAATGTCTTTTTATGTGATTGTTCATGAATTTTCTATTTATGCATAACTAGATTTAGATATGTTTATTCAACAATGGATGCGTAGTAATTATAAATGTTACAATGAATAGTTTATGTTGCAAAATGTGTCACAATGGTGTTGCATGATTAAATGTTACTATTAATCAAAGGAAAAGGGACAAATAATATGATGCAAAGGGTAGATAAGTCGGAATGAATATGATAATATCCTCCCATCCCCTCATCCTTGTAGAAACTTGGTTCTTGCAATCCTAATAGATTCCTTGGGTGAGACTTCACTTCCATGCATATGATTTCGAAAGGGCTAGTGTCTACAGGGTTTGTTGGTAGAATAAACTGAACCTAGGGTCTTACAACTGCACACCAACAAATGGTTCTATTGTCGGGACCCATAATCTGTGAGAGGGAATTTTTTGGAGGTGGACTAAGAAAATAGATCACTGAATGGATATAAATGAAGGAACAATAATTTTCCAGGAAAGATAATAGAAACCCTCGGATAAGCGACAAGCAATGGATGCAAAGGTATGTGTATACAGAGTTGCATGAAACTTTCTTTGGAATTTTTTTTATTATCTTAACTGAGTGGTTAGAAAGATTAGTGGAGAATACTAGAAGGTATTGAACTGCAATGCATAGGAACTTGAATCATGAGTTGGTAAGACAATTCAACTCTATAAGTAACAATGTTTCCCTCTTTTTTGATTTCTGGTTGAACAACATACTGGGGGGTTATATTATGGAGTTTTTAGTGGATTGTACCTAGTCATATAGTGTTATAGAGAGGGATTTATTTAAGGGTACGCATGGAAGGTTTATGAAAGAATTGGGTACCTGAATAAATATGTTGTTGTGCAACCAATGTGTGGTGATGATTGAGTCCAATTTCTAAGGGGCTTCACACACATAGGGGAATTGGGGGCTTACCAGAGGATAGTTTGAAGGTAGAAAAGAATGAAGAAAGAAATGAAGAAAGAAGGGAGGGACTAAGGATGCATAGAAATGAAGAAGGTGTATTAGAAGAGGAAGACAAGTTTGGAGTATTGTGTAGTGGAAGAAGGTATTAGAGGATGAAGACTAGGGACAAGAAAGGAGAGCCACACAATTACTTTGAGAGAGAGAATCCTACACAATAGTTCATATTGTAGAAATACCGTACATAGGAGGAGAGGAAGATAATTCTCATTTTAGTTCTATAATAGAAGATCCATTAGGTCCTACTAAGATTGGATCCTGTGTCAACTCCACGACCCCATGTGTGTCACCTAGATTGGAAGTAACATTTGAGGATTTGTCAAAAACACTTTTATTTAGAAAAGGAAGACAAAGTAGTAGTAGATAGAGAAGTGGAAGTAATGCACTGAGTCAGAGTCAACCAACATTGCCAAAGGGAGTTACTACACGAAAAAACATGGCAGGGTTAGACAACACATTGAGACTTCCTGAGTTCCATGGAGTTGGGTTGGAGGACCCAGAACAACATCTATTTTTATGTGAGAAAATTTTGGAGGCAAAGAATGTTCTCCTCTAATCCAACTCCTACATGGCCCAATTATATTTCAAGTCATTTTCTCTAAGTAAACTTGGATATTTAACACTAATTTCCTTCTTGAAGCAATTGATTTAGCCTTTCCTTGATTGATCATATCAACACTGGGATTAGATTGATGAATTATTACTTTCTCGTGTCATAACCCATATTGTTTTTCAACCTAACATGCATAATCAACTTCTGTCATGCCATATTTGATGACCTTCATACCATGCTTCCACTGTGCATTCTGATAGTAATAATGGAGGTGCTATCTCCAAACTATATCACTGATATTTGGAGATGTTTTCACTTTCTACATGCATACATTTTTTCTTTCTTTACCAAAATACTAGCATTTCGATATCTCAATCTATATAGAACAGGTCTTCCCCAAACCAAAATTTCATTGGGGTTTTCCATGTTGCTTATTTAACCCAACATCTGATCCAATAACTTCTTAAATATTTCAAATGTAAAATGAATAACTCTCTCTATCCTTCTTTCTTCGATCTATAGACATCTCTAACACTTTTTTTTTTTAAATGTAACCATTACATCCAAAAACATACATACAAAAAAATTTGTTAGCTAGAACCACAATATACCATTTTGGTAACATATACACAATTTTCCTTTTATGGTCACCAACCATCCTATTTTTGACTTCCTATGATCTAAGTTGCTCAATCCTTAATTATGGTTGAATACCTGGAATCCTCTTTCCAAGACCTTTCCATTGACTACTTCCTTGCTCAATTTTGAGTCATGAGCGAAAATTTATGGATAATTGAAAATTGTCTTTCAATGATGCAATCTCTGTGCAATTGATCTCTTTCCTCTGAGCTAAAAGGATATTTTTTCTTTGTTGTATCCTATCATAAAGTTCCCAGGTCTTTAGTACCTCTTCTGATGCAGGTCCAAACCATATGAAACCCACATGATTCCTTCCTAACCCAGTTTCCTTCTTTAACATATTTTTTGGGCACTATCCCCTTTTTCTTTAGCCCCCAACTGCATTTGGATGCATGATGTAACAAAGTGTGAGCATATAGGTGCTTATATGGAGCCTAAGGAACTTCGGGGCTCCGCTACTTTTGAGCTTCAAAACTTTGGAACTTCGGGATTCATAAGTTTCGCCTACTCTACACCTTGTTTCCTCCGAACGCAGAACTGGTGAATACTCAGAGTCTCATAAAAAATCACACACTGGGGAGGTTTACTATGTGGCATAAAATTAGAGATGACACATGGCCCAATCTGATGGGTGAAACATGTCAAGTTCTAACTAGCACGAATGATCTTTGAAAAGCATGAAAAAAGATGACATGTGGCAAGCATCAAGTGTGTCCACATCACCCTAGGTGACATCAGCAGGCCATGTCACTCTAGTGCTTCGTGATTTCAGAACTTCAGGCTTCGTAGGTTTCTCCTTCATCGCACTTCATTTTCCTAGAATTTTGAACTGGTGAATTTCCGAACAGACCTTTCTTCGGATCTTTGGGGTCCACTACTTCGGAGCTTTAGGACTTCAGAAATTCGAGCTTCGAAAGTTACGCCAAATCTACATAACGTTATCTTTGAACGCCGAACTGGCATACTTCTGGAGCGACACTTCAAAGCATCACTACTTTGGTCTTATGGTGCTTCCGGCTTCAGAAGATATTGCAACAACATACACGCATACCCGTGAATGATAAATTCTCGAAACTTTTGGAGTCTTGTCAGCAAGCATGCTTCAATGTGCCACATGGAAAAGTTATAGAGTGGACACGTGTCTTCCTCCAACGGATGACACATGTGACATATAAATTGGGCGTGATTTCCCTTGAAAATCCTGAAAAATGATGACTTCAAAAATTCAGACTTCAGAGGTTTATACTTCATTACTCGATGATTCTCCTGAACTCTGAATTGACGAAGTACTGGGTTGGTGGTCCTTCGTGGATTCGAAGCTTCGGTGCTCCATAGATTCAGAATTCTAAGAAATTCACTACTTCTTCTCCCATTTCTTCCAAATGTTGAATTCTTGAACTCTATGGTGCTTTATCACTTTGACACTCTGGAGCTTCGGGCTTTGGAACATTTAACATATTCTTCACTCAATTCCTATGAACGTTGAATTCCTAAACCTCTTAACTTTATGGGGTCCATGTAGTACAATTTTCATCATATAATATGGTGACACATGATCCCCACGTGTTGGACCACTATTGGTCCAACAAGGTCATCAAAAGTACAATTCTGAATGACACATGGAATGACTAGGGGAGGTCCACGTCACCCCCAGTGACATCATCATGCCACATCATACCTCGTGCTTCAACACTTCATAGCTTTGGGATTTGACAAATTTCTTGACTTATCACCATGTTTCTCCTGAACTATGAACTTCCGAACAACTACTTCCCAGAACTTCAGGACTCTAGGGCTCCGAGACTTCAAAGATTTTCTTAACATTACCTCTCGGTTCTCCAGAACTCTGAATTTCCAAACTGCCAAAATTATGCACGGTTAATCTACGAACATGTGTCTTCATTAATCAAATGCTCCAGATGAGTTCTAGATTTCGAGGCTTCAAGAGGAAGTCCATTCTGCGTGCACTTCAACCAATTTCCCCAAACACAGAACAACCAAACTACTCGGGGAAAATCCATGGTTCTTCCTCCTCTTGGATGATCTATGGATGAAAATCACTCTAGGACTTCAGAACTTAGGGTTTCGGCCCCTTTTTCTCAACAAAATGTAAAATTATCTGAAGTCATGAAGTCCGAAGGACTTGGAGGTTAACTGTCGTGCACCTTTTCCATAGTTTACAGCTGGGAAGGGTCTGCTTCCCCCCGCACAAATCCTATGAATCAAATTCAATATTGTGGTTATCAACCACGATCACTATGATAACTTCTTCACCACTTCTATTGAGATTTCCATTACCACCTAGGAGCTCTCTCAACTTCCCTCTCGCACTCTGTACATCAAATCCCTATGGATTTTTTACTTCTATTCCTCATACACAGCCCATCAAAGTTCAATGTTGAAACCATGGATTTTGATACTTTAATTTTGTCCATTTCAAAAACAATTCATTTTGAAACTTCTTATTAAATTTCCACTTACATGGCCCATCCAGGCTCAATGTTGAAACTGTGGGCTCTCATACCATATTGTGATGTCCCCTGGCCTCCCAATCCTCAGACATGCTACTACAATTCATCTTTGTTCAAGCTTTGATACCATTTTGTAGCATTCCCAACCACCCATGCCATGCCATGCTACTTTAAAACACATTCATTCTTATTGAGATTCTGATAACCAAAATGTAGTATACCCATCCATAGAGCCATTGGAATACACCACTCAGAGACTCTTGCAGAACATGATACAAATAAAACTTAACAGACAATCACATTCTAATAATACATAGATAAATGTGGAAATAACAGTAAATCCTATACGTACAACATATACATGCTAAAGTCATAAATATAAAACATGTACAAATACACAACATGTAAATGAACATAGAAAGGGTATTTATCTTTTTGTAGAAGACCACCAATTGTGTGAAAACCTGTCACAAACCTCCTACCCATAAACCACGCAGCTCATCACTCTCAACAGTGGGTCACCCCTGAGTTGGGACTAAACTCCACCTAGGTAAAGGGATTCCTAGGATAGGCTGAGACAATAGTATGCTACATAGTCAATCAGGAAGGATTCCCTCCCAGGAGCCAACTTATACACACAACCTATAGCCTCTCATTCACCACATGCTTGTCCCACCCTAGGAAGTGTGCCCCTTCTCTACTCAATAGTCCTTTGGCTACCCCACTTCCCTTCCAAGGATACAACAACAGTTCGAACATGAATTCTCATAGCACTATAGCTGTTGTTGGGATCCCTCCAAGAGAAATCACTTACCTAGCAACCTCTCTCACCTAGAGAGAGTCACTCATAGTCCTGACAACTTGCTTCTTCTTTTCCAACAAAGTCTCTCACCTAGAGAGAGTTGCTCACGTGCTTGACAACCTACCTCTTCATTCCATGGGCTTGACAACCCACCTCTTCACTCCCACTCCCAGGTAACTAGCAACATGCTTAGGTGAAAAAATCTTCGACGTTCAACTAATGCATAGGTGATGGCAGGAACAACTGCCTTTAGGTTTGGAATTGTCACTGCTCATAACCGAAAATTTTATCATAGGCTCAGGTAGATACTAGTGTGATGTTCCATCCAGTAGGACTTCAGGTTCTATTCATCACAGGAAAATATAGGATATGGCCCCAGATATGCGTGTAGGTTTTAGAGGTCGATAATGGAGGTCATGGCTCAGTGTGTGAGTGCATGGGAAGCCTGGCCAGAATGAAAGAGAGCCCCCCAAGAATGACAAGTTTTCCAATATAACTACATGTCCCAAATCAGACACTTGTCTTCATGAAGATGCATGAGCTCCACTCATCATTCTTTCCCTTCCCACAGGAACTTAGAATAACATAGGTTATGTCCAACATTATTTTTTAAGAAGTAATAATATAATATTATTCCCTTAGAGATAATCCCTCTAGCTTATCCCTTTTTCCTATCCTTTTAGCCCCATCCCTTTCCCTACCTAGTGGATCTTAGTCCCCCATTCTCTTTTATCATGGTTGGTCTACATGCAACAATGTATTATATTAATGATATGAGTATTTACATTTACAAAAATAGGCTCATTGGAATTTATCATCTAGGCTCTCCGGCCTAATCATCACATAATCCTCCTAGCTTGTAATCACTTGGCTCACCAACATATGAAACATGTTACATTTACAATTACAACTAGGGCTCAATCTTGGGATATTACAGAGGCTTGCACTACAAAGCAGCTAGGAAAGATGGGGAATAATGTCACAATGAATCTATTGTAAGCACAGAGCAGCTAGGAAAGATGGGGAGTAATGTCACAATGAATCTATTGTAAGCACAGTGCACAATCCTGAGATGATTGCACAAATAATAATAAAGAGTCCAGTTGTTGTGGATGTATCCCAAGAATTGGGTGAACCATGTTAAATAATATCTTTGAATGTCTTTTTATGTGATTTTTCATGAATGTTCTATTTATGCATAACTGTATTTAGATATGTTTATTTGACGATGGATGCGTAGTAATTATGAATGTTACAGTGAATAATTTATGTTGCAATCTGTGTCACAATGGTGATTCATAATTAAAGGTTACTAATTAATCAAAGGAAAATGGACAAAGAATACAACGCACAAGGTAGATAAGTGGGAATGAATATGATGATAGCCTCTCATCCCCTCATCCCTGCAAAAACTTGGTTACTTCAATCCCAATAGATTCCTTGGGTGAGACTTCACTAAAATGTAGGTGATGCTGAAAGGGTCGGTGTCTAAAAGGTTTGTTGGTAGAATAAACTGAATCTAGGGTCTTATAACCGTGTGCCAACACATCTCTTACAATTGGTGATGAAATTGAAGATGTCTTGTATGTTAAGGATTTGAAAGATAATCCTCTCTTTCCTAACAATTGATTATCTAATTTGTAAAATGAGGAACACCTCAAAATTGAGGTGCAAATAAAAGGTATGGTGAAAGTTGCAGTAAATAAGGATGAGGTAATTCGCTGGATGTTGGGTTTAATGACAATTTTGTGGGAAATTTTGAGTAGTTTATAGTGGAATATTTTTTTCTTCTCAATTCGAAAATGGTGGCATGTTATAACAATATAAAGAACTATATACTATAGGTTATGTCTGCAGCTCTAAAAGGGTTCACCCAAAAAATGTTACCATCAACAAAAATGGTCATTTCCAATAATTGATGGCAGCATGAAAGAGCATTCTTCTAGTATTATGGTGACAAGATTTATCATGGAGAGTAGTAAGTTTTGGTGAACATTTTAAGGAATATTTAAACAAGAAATACACGAGTCTTGTAGTAGCATTTGGGACAACATTATGGATCCAATCCTAAGGATGAATCTCTCATGGAAACCTTGCTAGTTATTTGACTCCTCAGTCAATTCTTATCAGTCATGTAGGGTAGCATTTAATAAGAACAATATGAGGTGCTTACAAAACTTAAATACTAGCATATGGTACACACATTTGATGTTTCCAACAATTAAGTCATTCTTGGATACAATGGCCATAAGTTAAAAACAATGGAAACAAGTGTAACCAATCCAAAAGGCATAATTTAATTCGTTAGATTTATCAACAACAAATGGAAATTTATTGATCAAGCAACATGGACATTTTTTGAACAACATCAGGCCATTCATTTTAGAACATTATATTGTGAGAAAATATTGAAGGAAACAAATCCTATCAGTTGTGACATTATCCCTCTTAAATCTTCAATTCTAGTTGAATATGAAGATATGGTTCATATAATTGATACATTACAAGCCTTATAAGAAGAGGAACAAGCTCATCCAAGTGATGGTGACCTTGATGATAATTGAAATACTGGACAGTATGGAAGAGAAAAGTATTATGTGGCATATATCTTTAAGCAAGTCAATAGTTAAATTGCATGAAATATTTGAAGAACAAGAAGTCAACTTGGAGATGCCATCATTTACAAAGTAAAAGATAAAGCAATATACTTGGACCATTGATAAGATCATTTTCTAGAAAGAGTAAGAAAGTCATTCTCTTTGAAAATGATGTAATGAAGAGTTGGCATCCAAGATGAGAAAATGTTGAAAGTTGTTATCCTTAGCCATGCTGATGCTTTTGACTTTTCTATTATTTCACGATTGAGAGTAATACAATAAGGGAAGATCTTGAACATATCATTGATGAAGAACAAGTATGATGGAGTTCCTATTATCATGATAGGTTGATGAATGTTCTCTTTACAAATGAAATACAAAAGACAAGGAATAAAGAACAAGAGGTTTGGTGAAATTTTCACGAGAAAACACAATTAAAGGAGAAGAGTGACCATAAATCAGAGAAGGCTCATAAATTACAACAAGGAAGGATAGTACATTCACAGGGTGGGCTACTTCAGAAAACTACAAGAGAAAGCACAACATAAGGGGGAGTAACATAGAAAAATGACCTATGCAGGAGAAGATGAAGCATAAATATAGGGGGGGAAATTTCATAAAGAAAGCAAAGGTAGCACAGTCAAAGGGGGAGAGTTCCTTGTTCCCAAAAGTTGTACTCAGTCAGGAGGAGTGTCCCTTTTGTCATTGGTGTCAAAGGGGAAGAGTAACAGTAAAACCGTGAGGGTTTAGTAGTATAGTGAAAGGGGGAGCAACTCAATAAAAGAGTACAACATAATTTCTGACAAGAGAGTAGTCTTGTAAAAGTTTGTTTTTTGTTTTACTAGGTTACCATCAATGAAAAAGGGGGAGAATGTTGAGAAAGTGTTGTCATTGATGTCAAAGTGGTTGCAGGTATGAACACGTTGAACTACAAGAAACAACTCAACTACAAGAATTCTATATTCTGGTAATAACTGTTGAACTATAGGAAGCCAATCAATTACATGAATTCAGTATTCTAGTAATAATTGTTGAACTACACGAAGCAACTCAACTACAAGAATTTGAGATTCTGGTAATTATGTGTTGAACAACAAGAAGCAACTCAATTATAAGAATTCAAGATTTTGGTAATTACATGGTAAACTACAGGAAGCAACTGAACTACAGGAATTAGGGACTGGTAATTACATGGTGAACTACAGTAAACAACTTAACTATAGGAATTAGGGATTCTAGTAATTACATGGTGAACTAAAGGAAACAACTCTACTGCAAGAATTAGGGATTTCGGTAATTACATGGTGAACTATAGGAAGAAACTCAACTACATGAATTCGAGATTTTGGTAATAATTTGTTCACACAACGAGTATTTTTTATGGAAGGCAATCTGAAACGGTCTTTTGACGTGGTAAAGCTCTTGAGATGGTTAAGAAAAATATTGTGGGATTATACCATAGTTTTGATCTTTCTCTGGGAAGCAAAACCATTGTAAAAAACAGTATAAATATTTTATCAAATTGAAGAATAGACGAGAGAGTGTGAAGAATGAAGAAGAATGGGTTAATCTAAGTTAGGGGAAAGGAGTATATCATAGGAGTAAGAGTTGTCAGAATAAAGAGTGCAACTATGTTGAATACCAGATTGCAAGAAATATGGCTGTAGGAAATATGAGTACAAAATGGGTAGGTTAAGTATCCAGATCAGAGAGTTGGAAATCAAACTATAGGAAACTTGAGTACAACATGGGTAACTAAGTACCTAGATCAGAGTGTTGGGAATTAGACTACAAGAGATCAGAGTGTTGTAGATCAAGACTGCATGAAATCAAAGTGAAATATCTATATTAGTGTGCTATATATCAAGATTGCAGGAAATCAAAGAGCGGTGTCTAGATCAGAGTGTTGTAGATCAAGACTACAATAAATCATAGTGCAATATCCATATCAAAGTGTTGTATATCAAGACTACTACAAATAAGAGAGAAATATCTAGATCAGAATGTTGTATATCAAGACTACTAGAAATCAGAGAGAAATATCTAGATCAAAGAGATGTAGATCAAGACTATAAGATTTTAGAGTGCAATATCCAGATCAGAGTGTTGTAGATCAAGATTGCAGGAAATTAGAGTGGAATATCTAGATCAGAGTGTTGTAGATCAATACTATAGGAAATCAGAGAGAAATATCTAGATCAAAGTGTTGTAGATCAAGACTATAGGAAATCAGAGTGAAATGTCCATATCAAAGTGTTGTAGATCAAGACAACATGAAATCAAACTACATAAAATTTGAATGTAGAATGGGTAGCTAAGTACCCATATTAGAGTGTTGAAAATCAGACTACAGAAAATCATATTGTAGGAAATCAGAGTGCTGAAAAACTGACTGTAGGAAATTTGTAGATTTCAACCTTATACAATATATTGCTACAAATATATTTTCAATAAAAGAACAAAAATATACAATGGAAAATACACACATTACACATATATTTTTCCCCATGAAACCCAAATCGGTAAAACCAACATATTCTTTATTCATTCATATCATACATTGTTTACAATACAATATACATATAGGAGCCAGTGGCATCCAAAACCATAATGCAATGACCTAGATTAGTCAGCAACCCTAATTCCTTAACCGAAAATAGAAAACCATCGGCGAAAAACCATGTGTTGAAAAAAAATCCATAAATGGACATGCAAACTGAGGAATACATGGGGACCTATATTCTAGTTGTACAAATAATATAACACATATCCAACATTCTCCCACTTGTTGTTTTCTTTGCATGCATGAGGTTACAGGGTTACATAGTCAATAATCCAGGGTAGTAATTCCCATAGATCCCCTACACCAAGAAAACTTCTCAGTTCTCATAGATTTTGTTAATGAATCTGCAACATTCTTGTTGGAATAGGGTCAGACCCAGGGTTCAACGCTACAACAACGCACCAACAAAACCCTAACTACCGGCCCTTTCGACAACACCTACGAAGCAGATGAAGTCTCACTCGAGGTAGAGGCTGGGGTGGTTGTAGGACTCAAGTGTCTGCAACCTTAGCTCGGACACAAATATGTGATTATAATACTTAATAGAGCACTTAGCACCGTTAGTTCGTCATTATTTAACCAATATCTACTCTGTAGAGAAAACAAAGCATCACAACATTCACCCTGATCTAATGTATTTAAGCACTTAGAATATATAAATGGATCAGATCTGGCAAATTCAAGCACTAAGAACATTCACTTATATCAGATCTAACACCTAGATTCATCATAAGAACAAAGCATAAACATATCTATATATCTATCTATATCAAGCACTTAGCCAATAACACATAGATACATCAGAACATTTCACAGAGAAAAATAACACAGTATTTACATGGTTCACCCCCACCTTGGGGCTACGTCCACCAACTCTTCTTCTTTATTAGCTTCAATCAGTCATCTACATGCACATAGCCACAAAAACCCTACTCCGCATAGGACAGGAGATTTGCGCACACCTCTCCAGATCCTCCTTGCCTGAGCTAGGTCTAGCACAAAGCCTTTCACAGTCCGTTACAAACCCTATCACTTAGCTCTAAATTTTCTTACAATATGCACAGAGAATCTATAAATCATATTTTCACTTGGCACTTAGCTTATCGGACTTACATCACATAGATGCCCATTTTCTCTCCCTTCCTTACATTTCCTAGACATCTCTTTATACTTTACAAAATAGGCCTAAACATGGGTAAACCCATAGGCCGACATCCCATTCCCATTACATATTCCCAAATCCCAAAAAGGCCCAAAAAAGGGGCCGAGATCCCGTGATCTCTGCTTTGTCTTGCGCTCTATCTTCAACAGGCTGTCAAAGTCCCAAAATAGGTCAACATGACCAAGAATCTCCCAAAACTTGGTCAAGGGCCAACAAGCCCCCAACACTCACCTGTGACTCATCTTGAGTCACTCTGGTCTGACTAATTCTACTTCGAACACCTTGAGCTGCTTTGACCTGTTGTTGTGCTACAACCTCCTGTTCAGGAAAATCTTGGATGATTGCATCATTGATAGGTCCCTCTAGATGCTATTCAAATGTAGTGGCAACCTTATCTAGCTCTGCTCCTTGGAATTCTACCTCTGTAAACACTTGATAGGCTTTGTCTTGTATGGGTTGGAGCCTTTGAGTTACTTCCATAAATCTTCTCTAGATAGTATGGATGTGTTGCTGTGTAGTGCATTGCTCTTGGGAGAGGTTCATTCTTTCCATAGCTGACAGGGACTTTAGTTGCGCTTGTATCTTTTCGGCTTGATACTTTGACTCTTGGTGCTTCGACTCCAGTGCCTTCAATTCTGGGTTCTCCATGAGTTGTTCATAGGTCTGGGCACTGCGATTGGTAAGTTTCTTACATTCCAGGGTAATATCCTTTATCCTTTCAACTGCGCTCCGGGTGGTTGCTTCTCTTTGGTCTCTTACATCTTGTGGGCTCTCAAGTACAGTGTGTAGATTCAAATATGCTATGCTTTGTTGTAGTTGCTCGATGGCTTCTGCGAGTTGGTTCACCTTCTATGTAACTTGGTCTTCTGCCTTGATTTCTATGACTGTCACAGAGAGAATTTTTTTGTTGACCGCTTCTTTTACTTCGAGTTGCTCTGCGAGAAACTGTTCCTTTTCTTGCTCTAGCTGTGCTTTTTCTTCCTCAAACTTCACTTGGAGAGAAAGTTTTTCATTTTTTGCAGCACTGCATTTATCTATGAGTACTCCTTGTACTTGTGTCAAATCCTGGGTGGCTTGTTGTGTTTCTCCCTGTGCTCATCGAAGGTGAGCTTCGACTGTATCAGCTAGGTGGTGGAGTTGAGTTGGCTCATCTCCCAATTCTGGCTCTCTCGATGCAGTGGAGACTGTGAGACTGGACTGTAGGGCCTGTTGTACCCCTCAGATTTCAGTCTCAATTCGATCATACATCTCCTCTTGTTTTTCTTCTTGTTTCTCTGCTATTTCCAGCGAATCATCTTGTAGGGCTTCTATGAGGAAGTCGAAGTCATCGGAGGTGAGAAGAGTATACATCTTGGTCATGCTAGCCTTTGATTTCTTTTGGGAGGAAGGTTTTGGAGGTGAAACTTTCCTCTTCTTCATGGGATCGACCTCGTCTCCTTGCTTCTGTTCGAATTCTTTTTCATTCAACTCTTCACCATCACATCCTTTCTCTGGTGATATGGATGCAGCCTTTACGGATGCATTGTCTATCTCTTGGACCTCTTCAGTCTTCTTTGTTCTGCTAGGTCTGGGTGTATCCTGCACAGTTTCTGGGCTGTCAATGTCGGATATCTTTGTAGGGTTTGTTGGAATAAGGAGGTCCACCGACCAGTCCTTTGTGATCTCCTCCAAGTCATCCTCCATCAGCTTATAGTAGGATTTAAGTTGTTGCTTGTGTTCGTCAGCGCGCACTGTGATGTAAGTAAAA
>JZKD02S2418396.1:18135-28342 GCA_000966675.3 Picea glauca | reverse complement strand
AGTACCAACCCACCTAGCCCCCCTCCAAGGTCAGGTTCACAACACACTCACACCATGGCAGGAGCTAATCCTCAACCACCACTCCTAATGCCATATTTGGCCTCTCTTAACATACCGAATCTAAGAAAACTCACCAATGATCCTATATTGCATGATCCCATATGGCCTGCAATGCCCATAAAACTACCTTCAAACATACCCAAGTTTGAAGGAAAGGAAGGAGATGACCCTACCAACCATGTCATGTCTTTTCACCTATGGTGCTCTTCCAACAACATTATGGATGATTCCATCAGACTGTGATTATTTCAACGCACACTCATTGGACCATCAACCAAATGGTATGTAGATGAAAAATCAGGGTTCCATGCAACTTTCGAGTCCTTGGCCAAAGCATTTTTTACCTTCTTCCAATTACCAATCCGCCATGACAATGGTCTGGAATTATTCTCAAATTTCAAACAAACCTCAGCCACACATATTGTTGATCACATTCACGAGTGGCGTAGGCGGCATAGTTTGTGCAAAGCAGAAACCACCAAACAACAATGTCTCGATTGGTTTCTTAGATCACTTGTCTCTCTCCTCTGTAAGGATGTAGCTTCCACCTTCCCTCAATCAGAAGATGAAGCCATCAGTAAGGCTCAAAAATATGACATCATTTATTCACAGTTAGGGTACTTATACACTGTACTCCCTGATCTCCCAAAACCTATGTCGTTTGGCCAAGACAAACCCCAGATGTCTCACTCAGCAGACGGACTGATTAGTAATACCACTCACCACGTTCCACAACCCCAACTACCACCAATGTATGGAACACCTCAATATCCGTCGACATATGGGGGCACCTCTTATTACCCCCCACCCCCTTATCAACAACCATACCCTGTTGCTATGCCTCCACCCATCAGTGGGCCACCGTCGGCACCCCCAATACACCCACCTATTCAAACAAGTTCTGGTACCCCCTCTACCTCAGCTTATAGTACTAGTGAAAGCACCATGCCTTCCTATGTACCTTATGGATCGTTACCCCCACAGAATCCATACTTTCCATTTTATGGTCCCCCACAACCCATGGCTCCCCCACATTCTCATGCTGGGGTGAATTTTGTTCAACCCTCTCCCGTTCAGCAATATCAAAATTTCGAACAGCTGAATACGGAAAATCTGACTCACCCGTCAAACAATGCCAAAAAGAAAGGAAGAAATAGGAACAACAACAACCTAGGTCAAGGTGGGAATCAACCCCAACAGCACTCACCTACTGGGGGCAACCAGAGCCAAGTGAATCAGAACCCCCAGGGGGGCAATAACAATAGGTGTCAAGGGAGAAATAACAATAATGTTAAAACCAACTTCTCTTGTTCCCTTTGCAGTGAGTTCGGTCATTATACTCATCATTGCCCCCAAATCACTGATTTCAAACGGCTGAAAGACTCAGGCAGTCTACCCCATCCAGCCCCACCTACCCCTCAGCAGGCCCCATAACAATACATGCAACAACCTCCCCTGTCATGCTACAGAATCCTATTCCACACAAAGGTGTGATAAACACCCAATAGGACACGCATCCTCCTCCACCTCAGATGGGACAGTACCTCAACCCAAACAATCCAGCAGATCGCACGATCCTCCTCACTAGTGAGGAAGAAATCCTTCTGCAAACACGCAATCGTCAGTATCATGCACCTCCTCAGTCTCCTCCCATTTCTCCAGAGACAATCCCTGCACCAACGAGACCCCTGTTGGTGATCCCTCACCCTAACACAGAACCACCTCTTCACATCCCTTGCGTTCCATTACATAGGACTGTCTACAACATACTGGCTAGGGCAGCTCATAATTACAGTTTGGTTGATGACTTAGCACAATCCCTGGCTACCATGTCAGTCTTAGAAGTCCTTCAGACTTGTCCCACTCAGTGGAAGTCATTACTTTCCGCCTTGGGGGTAGTCAACCCCGCAGATACTTGACTCATTACATTTGATCTCGACATCGTAGAACCTCGCCTTCCCGCCTTGATCACTTTCCAAATCCTAGTAAAAATACAAAACATCACAATTCATCGATGAAGGTGCATCTACATGCATTATGTCCAAATCTGTATGGCAGAAACTTGGTTCCCTCGAACTCATACCCTCTACCATCACCTTATGATCCTATGATGGATGACCATCATCTCCTGAACTGCTCTTCCAAAATGTCCCTATAGAACTCGGGGGAAAGACTATTCTCATCGACATCGAAGTTATCGACGCCCCACTCGATTATAATATCCTGTTCGGTCATAGCTACATGTATGCTATGAAGGAAGATGCCTCTTTCGTCTTTCAAAAAATGACGTTCCCCCACAACAGGAAGATCGTTACCATTGACCAAGTCTCACATTATGAGCCTAACCCTTCTACCAACATCGATAACATTCTTCCTCTCATCCACTCGAGTCATGACACATACCCACTTATCGAAATGGGTCCTGGAATTTTCAAAGATCCATCATTGTTAGGAACTTACCATGGAGCACCACCGCTCCTTCATCCTTCTAATCAACTATGCACCATATCATCTAATGGAACTGACATAGAGGATACCCTTCCTCCTAGGGAGGCTTCTATCATATCTGACTTCCCACCAGTCACGGAACTCCCCCCTCACGAGCCTCCTATGAACTCGTCGACCCCACCAGTCCATGATTTCACCCCTCCCCCAGGCCATATCCTAGTTTGGGAGACAGTTCCCCAAGCCATCACTCAAATCCCCTTCTTTTACCCTCCACCTGGCATTGAAGCTTTCCAAGTAGCCGCCACACTTACCCTCCCTAATATGGTGTTGGAAATTTCAGTTTGGTATTTACATCCACCCGAGATGGTCCCTCGACCATCCCTTCACCCCCAAACGAAAGGAATCCCAATGACGATTCCCATACTCACTCCCACCATACCCTCTACACCCCCACTCACTACCCCCCCTGCCCCAGCTGGGGGTAGGAGAAAGAAGAAGGAGCCCACAGCTCCACTTCCTCCGCACATCCAATCTCCTTGCACGCTATGTGAGAAAGATGGACACCAAACCAACAACTTCCCATCTCTACCAAAGTTATGAAATTTGATTCCACTCAATCAAACTCCCTCAAGACTCGCCACTATATCCAGTACTTTCGCTACCACCCTTCATTCAAGTAGTAAAGGGTTGTGAACCAAATTCGCTTGCGCTATATGTTCAGAATATGGCCATTCTACCCACCATTGCCCAGCACTGCCATGCTTTCGGCAGACATTAGTCGTAGTACGCCAAAGCTTCCAGAGCAAACCCAGTCCAACTACGTCATCCCTACCAAAAATCATTGACATCCATTATGTCACAACTTCATTCAATGAACGTATGAGATGCCCGTTCTCTCCATGTGAATCCTTAGATCATTTTACATACCAATGTCCTATAATCCTTGAATACAGGCAACACCAATTGACCCTGCTTCAATGATCCACAGAATCGATAGTTGACCTTACCTCGTCACTAGAGATTCTTCATGTCATTTCTCCTGAACATGAGTCCCTTCCAACGCCTCCATGGTTCTTGGATAACTTATCTGAGGATTCACCCCCTAATCCCCCCAACTCTCTCTCTCATTTCCCTACAAAAATTTTACATCCAACTACCACGAGTACTCCTCAGTACTTCGATATTTGGTTTATGTCGAGCGAACCATCGCAATTTCCTTGCGTCATTCCCCCGGCTTCTTCATCACCAGGGGGCAGCCACACGATAACAGTCACTGATATAACTCTTCACGACCCCTTGTATTCCCACCAATTCCACTATGACGAGGAAATACTAGAAGAGTTAAACAACCCTGACTACCCATGGGATGCACTACACCACCGCGCACTCTTCTTTCCACAAGAAGCCTCCACGCCTCCTAAACACCCCATACACACGGTCGAAACCAAGGATTTTATCCCATCAGGACATATCGACTGGTTCAATGACCCCATTCCTTCCCTGGATGCTTTTGAAGAAGGCAACATGGCCAACATTTCTCCGACCATCAAAATCAACATTTCCATCAAAAATGGCATCGTTGAGGAAATCACCATTGGAGCCACTTGCACTCCTCAAGAAATCACCGCCTAGAAAACCCTCTTCCAGGAATATCGAGATATTTTTTCCTGGTCATACACAGAAATGCCTAGCCTTGATCCCTCTATCATCGAACATCGCATCGACACCTGGCTCGACATTACACCCGTTCGTCAAAAACAGCGACCGCTACACCCTTCCAAAGCAGCAACCATCAAAGCTGAGATTGACAAATTACATGTTGTCGGGTTCATCTACCCCATCACCTATACATCTTGGGTTTCCAACCCTGTACCCGTTAACAAGAAACAGGGCACTATCCACATCTGCACAGACTTTCGTGATCTCAATCATGCATGTCCCAAAGACAACTTTCCAATGCCTTTCATCGACCAAATTATTGGCAACTACACAGGCCACGAGGCTCTATCCTTCATGGACAGTTTCTCTGGTTATAATCAAATCCAAATTCACCCAGCCGATCAGTACAAAATCGCATTTACTACCCCCTGGGGTAGTTTTGCATATCGTGTCATGACGTTTGGACTAAAGAATGCTGGCGCAACTTTCCAACGGGCTATGACATACATTTTTCACGATTTGGCTCATATCATCCTCGCATACTTGGACGACCTCACAGCTCAATCCAAGAAACTCACCCAACACCTTGATGATTTACGGATCATCTTCCAATGGTGTCGTCAGTACAACATCCGCTTGAATCCCTTCAAGTGTGTATTCTGCGTCATCGCGGGGCACCTCCTCAGATTCATCGTTTCCCAAAGTGGTATTACCATGGACCCCCTCAAAGTCCAAGCTATCACTAAAATTCCACCACCCCAGAATTTACGTCAACTCCAGAGCCTACAAGGCAAGGCTAACTTTCTATGACAATTTGTCCCAGACTACGCCATTCCTGCACATGGTTTCCTTCACTTACTACGTCACGACATCCCATTTCACTGGGATGAACATGCCCAACAATCATTCGATGATCTTAAAATGGCGCTCTCCAACGCCCCTTTAATTAGTGCACCTGACTACAATTGCGACTATATCCTCTACATATCAGCATCAGCTGTTTTAGTAGCAGGAGTTCTCGTTCAGCTAGGTGATGACAATCATGAGCATGTCATTTATTATGTTATTAAAAACCTCTCAGAGCCACCCTTGAAGTATAAACACGAAGATAAACTAGCCCTTGCAGTCATCYTCGCAGTCCAGAAACTRCGTCACTACATTATGCTTYGCACAACTAAGGTTGTAGTAGATTCCAACCCTATGCAATACTTGCTCAGTCGTCGGCAAATTAACAGAAAATTTGTCAGATGGATCGTTATCCTTCAGGAGTACAATCTTGAATTCTCAACACCCAATAGCAAGAAATCTCTCATTCTCGCCGAACTTGTCACGACCCTCCCCTTTGACACAACCAGTGCCCCCGTCAATACCGACTTTCCCGACGAACACCTCTTTTACATCACTTCGGATGATCCTTGGTACGATGACCTCCTCATCTACCTCCAAACTCAAAAATTCGGCAACCACCTTTCACGAGATGATCATCGTTGTATTCGCCACCAAGCCCCCCGCTACCTCCTACTCAAAGACATCTTATACCGGCGAGGGGTCGACACCATTCTTCGTTGATGCTTGACCATTGATGAGGCCGATAGAGTCTTAAATGACTTCCACAGCGGCGCATGTAGGGGCCATCTTTCAAGAATATCCACTGCTCAGAAAATTATCCGAGCAGGTTACTTTTGGCCTACCTTGTTTCATGATTGCATTCACGCCATGAAATGATGCGAGAAGTGTCAGCTTTATGCCAACAAAGGCCGAGCACCACCTTCTCTTCTTCATCCAGTCATCACTGCCAACCCTTTTTGTAAATGGGGCATCGATTTCATGACTTGTAATCCTCCCTCCAACAATGGACACAAATGCATTATTGTCACAGTCAATTACTTCACCAAATGGGTTGAAGCTATGCCCACCTTCAACAATACCGTTGACACCGNCCATTGATGAGGCCGATAGAGTCTTAAACGAATGCCACAGCGGCGCATGTGGGGGCCATCTTTAGAGAATATCCACTACTCAGAAGATTATCCGAGCAGGTTACTTTTGGCCTACCTTGTTTCATGATTGCATTCATGCCGTGAAATGATGCGAGAAGTGTCAGCTTTATGCCAACAAAGGCCAAGCACCACCTTCTCTTCTTCATCCAGTCATCACTGCCAGCCCTTTTTGTAAATGGGGCATCGACTTCATGACTTGTAATCCTCCCTCCAACAATGGACACAAATGCATTATTGTCACAGTCAATTACTTCACCAAATGGGTTGAAGCTATGCCCACCTTCAACAATACCGTTGACACCGCAGCGCATTTTTTCTTTAACCATGTCATATCTCGCTTTGGAGTACCACTCCAACTTGTTTTCGATCACAAGAAACACTTCGAGAATGAGATTTTCATTGAACTCTCATCTCGGTTAGGATTCTCCCATGAGTTTTCTTCACCATGTTAACCTCAGTCTAATAGACAGTTCGAAGTAGTTAACAAGGTTCTCAAGACCATGTTACAGTGCATGGTTAATAAACATAATACCAATTGGCATCATATGTTATTTTTCGCACTATGGGCTTACCGTATGGCTATAAAAATAGCTATTGGTTTCACACCATTTCATCTAGTCCATGAGGTTGAGGCCACTCTTGTCATCGAGTGTGAAATTCCCACCTTACGCACCGCAATTGAGCTATTACCTGACACTGCTCCAATGGAGCAGTGCTTGTTGAACTTAGAGTCCCTGGATGAATATCGTTCGATCTTCATTACAGAACAATGAAGAAGCTAAAAAACGATCAAAGGCCACTTTTGATCGACATGTCAACCTTCGCTCATTTCACGAAGGCGACCTCGTCCTTGCTTACGATATTGCTCATGATACCTTTGGCCATGGAAAATTTGAGTCACTATGGCATGGACCATACATTATCCAACATTGCCTCACCAAAGGCGCATACATCTTGGCCTCTCCCGAAGGCCTCTCTCTCAAAGAACCTATCAATGGGTTATACTTAAAGAAATTTTATGCTTAAACGTAGTCATTATACTTTAGGTTATTTCTTTTATAGTTTTTTTAATCTTTTTTCAATCCTTCACATATAAACTATCATTTGTGCTATTGATATATGTTTCCTCCACCGGCCTACCACATCGGTTACGCCAACGGTGCCAGCCGTTGGACACAAAATCTTGCTTCGGCTGCTTGGGTTCTCTACACCCCCTCACATGAAATGCTCCATTCGAGCGGCATATGTTTGGGTTCAATGACCAACAACCAAGCCGAATAAACTGTCGTCATTGGCCTCCTGGATGATGCCCAGCATCATCGTATTCATCACCTTAGTGTCTTTCTCGACTCTCAACTAGTCGTTCTCTAGCTCAACAATGTGTACCATGTACGCGATCCTTACCTCTTTCGCAAATACCTGCAGGTTAGACTTTTATCTCGACATTTCAATTCCATTACATTTACACATATTCCAAGACAATTGAATCAAATTACAGACAACATAGCTAACATTGTGTCAGACTGGCATATATCACATCAAGCTACCTCTACACATACATAAACATATCAAAAACCTGTCACAACATAGACATAGCTTAGACATCATCAAACATTAAAAAAACACATGTAAACACCACATAGATCTTGAAATGTATACCCATGTATATATAAAATAGTCCACAGTGCCAGCCAAATGTTTACATACAAAAATACAAGTATCTGCAGGCCAGTGAAACACCTCGGTGCAAAATGGGCTCACCAGCCTATATACAAAAATAGAAAAATACATAGAACACCACTCAAGGTGCCTCTAGAGCACCACCTCCTGCCCCTCCCTCAGGCAGTGGTCTCCCACCCACTACTGGTCCCTCCTGACCAGGAGGTAACCGTCCAGTCATAGCAGCACCTACTACTATTGCTCATTGTACCATGGCCCGCCACAGCGACGAAACCCCCACGCACTGCTCCAGGATACCCTCATCCTAGATATGTGACCACATGCCCTCAGACATGCCCTATAGCACCGCCTCCAGGCGACGGCATATGTCCTCAAAATATGCTCTGGCAACCGCCGGAGGAGCATGTGATGGCCCAGCACCAGGGTCATCAAACCGACGTCTCCTCATTTCTCTCTCAGGATCAGTTGGTCTCGCCTCGGCGTCCTCACACCGACGTCTCTCTCTGACCCACATCCCTCCCCATAGTTGTCTCCCCAGCTCCTGGCGAGCCAACGCCCTCAAAAACTCCACTTCGCGCCCACGAGGTGCCACATCTACACATACAAACAAGCAACAGATAGTATCAACATCTATATCATATACATATGTCATGCTATATCAAAAAAAACATATATATATAACTCACAAACATACCTTGATGGTCAAAAACCTCCCCTGGAGGTAACACCATGTCTAGATCCTCCCAGAAGTCAACACTAGCATATGGGAACTACAAAATCACCTGTGGCATCTGTCGCCACACCTGTACCGCCTCAGGAGTAAACAAGTGGCCGCCCTCACCACCACCATGGTGAAGCAAAATAGTCGACCACCACTTTAGTCGTGGCTCTCGCACCCCAAGCGCACCCAATAAAATCCTAGGGCGCAACATAGGCACCCTCTCCAAAAACCAGGCCACTAGGATGGACCCAAAGGAAAACTCTCCTGTATTCATGGACCGATAGTGGTCCAGCTGCCCTACCATCCTGGCATGCAACGTAATCCCCCAGGTGAAGTTCTCACTGACCAGTACCCTCTCCATCACACACAGTTGACCACCACTGATTCGTTGTGTCGCAAGGGACCCATACACTCTCACAATCATCACTACTATACAGTGATGCGCTAGAGTATCCATCACCCCAATGCTCACAACAGTGCCCGACATAAAGTTTACCCCCGAACAGTACCTCCAGCCCACTATCACTAGCGCCACATCCCTAGGCATTACTAGCTCCACCGGTAGGGGCGTTCCTCAAAACGGGAGCTTAGTCAAAAAATATATGTCCTCCACCGTAGTGAAAGCAAACTGCTCTCCCCGCACTAAGAAACAATGCAGGTCTGAACTCCACATCTAGACAAGGAACTGCAGGAGATACTCCTGCACCCGTATCAATGGGCACTCAAAGAACTTCAGCAACCCACAGGCTGCCAAAGTATCATGTACACCCGGATCCTCAATCACCACAACATCTCTCAGCTAAGACCAATCCCACTCTTGCCACCCAATCGGCATCGTGTAAGAAGATCACCTGCAGCCACATCACACAATCCTAGGTCAGCCACATGGACCATCAACAACATCAAAAAGATAATTTTTACACCCGTCAACCTTGCCTCCAAGGCGCGGTTGTTTAACCCACTAGCGTGCACACATGCACACCTGTTCACTCCACAGGTGTGCATGTATGCACACCTGTCCACTCCACAGGCTCACACTCAAGTGCACCTATCCATCTTACAGGGGCACCTTCATGCGCCCCTATCACAAACATAGGTGCGCATCAAAGCGTGTCTGTCCAATGCACAGTTGAACACAGAAGCACGGTTGTGTAGCCGACAGGAGCGCACATAGTGCGTGCCTTTGTCCCCTTACAGGTGCCCCCATGCACACCTATCCAGTGGGCAGGCACGCATAACTCTGAATCTCCTGCGCATGTGGGGGCCCACACACCTAAAACCCCCTGTACGACCCTCCGTACAGCCCCTACCCAAAAATAGAAACCCTAATTCTATGCAGGATGATCAGACCACTAACTTGAAGCTCATTGGTCCTTGATCGGATGCCTCATCCTCCCAAGATCTCCAAATCTCCTCTGAATACTTATCGTCTAGTCACTATAGCAAAAATTACAAATGAGGTGGAAATGTGGGCCCTACAGCTATATATAGACCTTTTCACCAAACTTCCACTCACCATTCTGGGAGCTCCAGGTGTCCATTTCTCGATCCGTCTTCAGCCACAGGATCAACATCCCATCATCTACATCATGACAGTCCCTGGGCCTCTTTTCATCCTGAGCCTCTGGGACGCCATTTT
>JZKD02S2418396.1:0-10089 GCA_000966675.3 Picea glauca | reverse complement strand
TGAAGCTGCCTTGATTACTTAAATTACACCAAATTTTGATTACATTTAATTTAATTTAGATATTAATGTTTATGGAAAGTCGATGTTTGCTCATGTCATTGCAAGGAATACAATATGAATATATGATAAGGAGTTTGTCTCGTTTAAAACACAATGCAAATTCATGTTTCTTGTTTCTTTATATACATCTTGCAGTCAAAACTTTCATGGTTTCAACGAAATTTGCGAACCAAAGATCATCCTGCAAATTGGGAGATCATTTGCATTTGAAACATAAACAATCCATTAATATATATTAGTATGAATACTATTCGAATAAATATCAAAACTTTCTCCATTAATACATATTAGTATGAATACTATTGAAATAGATATCAAACCTTTCTCTTGGCCAATACTTAGCCAATTATCTGGACACCAGGCCTCAGGTTCAAAGTATCCATCACCTATGTCCCATGTTTCATCATATACATCTTGCAGCCAAAGAACTTCAGTGATCTGCAGTTTATTCTCTTACTAGTGAGAACCCACCAGGGGTTCGAAAACATTTCCATTAATAAATGGAAAAAAAAAGGTTTTTCAACTATCAGATACTTATCCCTTTTCCCCTTTACCTTTTCTCCTCTATTATTGATTTCTAGTTTTATACTTAGTCATCTTTTTATGATCGACGGTTGCAGGGTTGGCAGGCTAAAATATCTTCATCTCCATCTGTATCTTCACATGACGAATCCAACCACGGTTGCCAGGTTGGCGCATACGAACTCGCCTTTTCTTCTTCCTGCCCATTATCGCTTTCTATATATATACTTAGTCTCCTTTCTATGATATCCAGTTCCAAGGTTTGCGGGCTGACATGTCTTCATCTCCATCTATATCCTCACATGATGAATCCAACCGACCATTGTTCCTTTCCATACTTAGCCAATTTTATGGTCGTGGTTGTCAGGTTGGCGCTTACGAACTCGGTTGTTTATTGTTTCGTTATATACATCTTGCACTCAAAACATTTGTGACCTACAATTCCACCATGGGTTCCTCATATAAATTAACTTCATTCAAAGTATCTTTCGTTGCCTTCCATCCCCACCAACTTCGCGTCCTTCCTGATATACATTAACTATGCTCTTACTAGTGACAAATGGACACACTGGTACGAAAGAATTGGCCCCCACTGCTCCACCATACACAAATTGACTACCAGACTCTGACACCGTCCCCTCTTCTCTGTTACACATTATGCATTGAAATGTTCTAAACTATACAATTTGGTCGTCGAGACCTTGCATCCTCTGGGGAAACCTTGTGACCTTATTTTGGATCCTCGCATTGGTAGGTTCACGAAAAATCCAATTCCTAGTCATTGTTTCATGTTCTTCCCATCCTCATACTTCTTTCCAAATATGCAACACCAAATGTTTAATATTATAATGACATCATGAAACAAGCGTAAAAAAATTGTCATTGATAAGCAAAAGTCAGGACAACCAACCATCCCTACATAACTTAGCCAGAAACATGCAAAGAAGATCTTGCTTAGCGAAAGCAAGTCCTGACTAGCATTTCTGTGTTACATACTTGCACACTTTTCTGATTGCAGGTTCTCGGATTGATGACCTCAAAATTGGGTTTCAAATTTTCCGCGAGTTGCAAATAGCACCTGGAGTTCCGCAATACACAATTTTTCCACAAGAATGTATAAAAAATCTTAATTCTCCTCTTTCCCCGCCCCCCCCACCTCTATTATCCCTTTCTAGTTCTATATTTAGTCACAACTATATGATCACAGCCTCATGGATTCATAAATTGGCAAGTCTTTATCTATATATTCACACCATGAGCCCGACCGACCGTGGTCCCTTTCAATACTTATCCAATTATGTGATCATCGGGTCCCGGGTTTGCGATATCCAACACCCATGTCCCATGTTCCTTCATATACATCTTGCACCCAAAGAACTTCTGTGATTTGCAATTTATGCCTTTACTAGTGAGAACTCACCAGGGGTTCGAAAGGATTTGCATTAATAAGAGAACATTAGATGTTCTTCTGTGAGATACTTAGTCCTTTTTCCCTTTTCTTCTTCCCATGTATTATTGCTTTCTAGTTATATACTTAGTCGCCTTTCTATGATTGCGGGTTGCAACGTTGGTGTGTTGACATATCTTCATCTCCATCTATATCGTCACACGATGAATTCAATCGACCACTATTCCTTTTCATACTTAGTCAATTTTATGCCCACGGTTGTCAGGTTGGCGCTTTCGAACTCTGTTGCTTCTTGTTTTGTGATATACATCTTCCACTCAAAATTTATGTGATCTACAATTCCACTGCGGACTCCTTCGTCCCTTTTCCCTTTTTTTTTTCCCGTGTATTATGGGACTATAAGGTACTGACATGAGATTTTATAGAGCATGTATGGATTTCACATTCCATACCTAGCCACTTTTTGGATCGCGGGTTCTTGGGCAGGTGGGCTCAAAATTGGGTCTCCATTGTTCTGTTCCCTACAAATAGCACCCAGAATTCCGTGATATACAAATTGACAGGCGGACCTATGGGCTAGGTGGCTCAACATTACACTTCTATTGTTCTGTGTCCTCCAAACAGTGCTCACAGTTTCGCGATATACAAATTGACAGACAGACTCTAGGGCTAGCGGGGTCAATATTTCCATTGTATATGGATGGTAATCCTTATCAACTATCTAACAGTATCTAAAAATATTATTTTCAATACTAAATTGGCTCTTGCTAGTGACAACTGGACACACTGGTATGAAATAGTTGGCATCACACCCTCCACAATATACAAATTGACTACCAGATTTCGACATCATCCGCTCTTTCGTGTTACAGATTATGCATTCAAATGTTCTGAGCGATACAATTTGAACGTTGGGGCCTCGTGTCTTGTAGAGAGACCTTGTCAACCTGTTTTGGATCCTCCTGTTATCGGGTTCACGAAATGTCCAATTCTTGGATACTGTTTTGGGTTGGCTCTTTCAAACTCTGTTGGTTCTTGTTTAGTAATATACATCTTGCACTCAAAATTTTCATTCCCTACAATTCCACTGCACACTCAGCCCTTTTTCCCTTTTCTTCTTCCTGTGTGCTATTGCCTTCTGGTTATATACTTAGTCACCTTTCTATGATCGTGGGTTCCAGTGTTGGTAGGCTGACATATCTTCATTCCCATCTATATCCTCACATGACGAATCTGACCGACCGTTGTTCCTTTCCATACTTATCCAATTTTATGGTCGCACTTGCTGAGTTGGCAGTGTAGAACTCTAATGCTTCTTGTTCCATGATATACATCTTGAACTCAAAACTTCCATCATCTACAATTCCACCACAGACTCAAACTCGCAAGCTTCATTCTACCACAGTTCACAAATGTTTCAAAGTATCTGTCGCTGCCTTCCATCCCCACTAACTTCATGTCGTTCCTAATATACATTGGTTGTGCTCTTACTAGTGACAACTGAACACAATGGTACGAAATAGTTGGCATCCGACCCTCCGCAATATACAAATTGACTACCGTGTTCACATCTTGTACTCAAAATTTCTGTGATCTACAATTCCACTGCGGACTCCTTAGTCCTTTTTCCCTTTTCTTCTTCCCATGTATTATGGCTTTCTAGTTATATGCTTAGTCACCTTTCTATGATTGTGGGTTCCAACATTGGCGGGCTGACATATCTTTATCTCCATCTATATAATCACATGATGAATTCGACCGACCGCTGTTTCTTTCCATACTTATCCAATTTTATGCCCGTGGTTGTCGGGTTGGCAGTTTCGAACTCTGCTACTTCTTGTTCTATTATTTACATACTGCACTCAAAACTTCTGTGATCTACAATTCCACCACGAACTACTCGAACTCACATGCTTCAGTCTACCACGGTTCACAAATGTTTCAAAGTATTTGTCGCTGCCTTCCATCCCCACTAACTTCTTGTTCTTCCTAATATACATTGGTTATGGTCTTACTAGTGATAAATGCACACACTAATACGAAACATTTGGCATCCGACCCTCCACAATATACAAATTGACTACCAGGTTCTGACATCATCCCCTCTTCCGTGTTACATATTATGCATTCAAATGTTCTGAATGATACAATTTGACCATCGAGGCCTCACGTCTTCTCGGGAGACCTTGTCAGCCTATTTTGGATCCTCGTGTTGACGGGTTCATGAAATATCCAATTCTTAGTCACTGTTTCAGTTTGGCGCATTTGAAATCTGTTGCTTCTTGTTCCATGATATACATATTGCACTCAAAATTTTCGTCATTTACAAGTCCACCGCAGAATCCTTAGTCATTTTCCCCTTTTCTTCTTCCCATGTATTATCTCTTTGTGGTTACATACTTAGTCTCTTTTCTATGATCGCGGGTTCCAGTGTTGGCGGGCTAACATATCTTCATCTCCATCTATATCCTCACATGACGAATCCGACCGACAGTTGTTCCTTTCCATACTTAGCCAATTTTGTGGTCATGGTTGCCAGGTTGGCGCTTTCGAACTCTACTACTTCTTGTTCCGTGATATACATATTGCACTCAAATTTTTTGTGATTTACAATTCCATCGCAGACTCCTTAATCCTTTTTCCCTTTTCTTCTTCCCATGTATTATCACTTTGTGGTTATATACTTAGTCTCTTTTTTATGATCGTGGGTTCTAGCATTGGCGCACTAAAATATCTTCATCTCCATCTATATCCTCATCTGACGAATCCGACCAACCGTTGTTCCTTTCCATTGTTAGCCAATTTTATGGCCGTAGTTTCCGAGTTGGCGCTTTCAAAATCTGTTGCTTCTTGTTTTGTGCTATACATCGTGCACTCAAAACTTCTGTGATCTACAATTCCACTGCGGACTCCTTGAACTCCCAATATTCACTCTACCACGGCTCACAAATGTTTCAAAGTATCTGTCGTTGCCTTCCATCCCCACTAACTTTCTGTCCTTCCTAATATACATTAGTTATGCTCTTACTAGTGATATACAAATTTCCCTTTAGACTATCCTACCATACCCTCTTCGGTGTTACACATATTGCACTCAAAAAGTTCTAAGACATACTATTTGACCCTCACGCCCTCACCTCTAATGGTTGTACCTTGTAACCCTATTTTGAATCTGCTTTTTCCCGTGCCCGTGACCTTCGTACTTTCTTAGTATGCAATTAGAAACCTTTCATGGTAACAACTAACCATGTAGAAACCATCAACATTGTCATTAATGAGCGAAACACTCGAGGATATCTCCCATTATTACGCATTAAACCAAGATCTATGGAGAGTTATATTGTCCCTTCCGATTGTTCATCTCGAACATGTGTTGTCCTATTGGCCCACTCAAGAAATCTACAATGCTTAATTTCTCATTGTCGTATCCTCCATGTTCTCATTTCTATGTATGCAATTACTAGTGTTTAAAGTTAACAATGCATCATGCAACAGTCGTCCAAATTGTCATTAATGAACGAAAGTATCAAGGAGATCTCCCATTCACACGCATTAGACCAAGATTTGCGCAGGGTTATATTATCCCTTCCAACTTTTCATTTCATTCATCGTCTGAAGCAAACAAATGTTCTTGTAGAATTATGGTAGGAGGTCGACAGCAGTTTTGTGGAGATACAGTAAATATCTTTGGACATCAAGACCAGAACTTCCAGTGGTCCAGGGCATACTTTTATTATTCATCCCATTCCACCTAGAACAAAGTGATTTGGACCTATGGAATCTCTCATGCAGGTTGCGTCCCTGAGGTTTTTGACTGTAAGAAGGTGGTCTCTTGGTGCGCCGAAAAATATATTCCAAGCCAAAGAATTATTCCACTGCGCGACCATTCTCTAGTTTCTTTGTCACCTTAGGTCTTCCGCAAGATGTTAAAATTGTCGGAGCCAACATTGACGTTCAGAGGACAAGACTGCAAGAAGTTCCTAGAAAAACATGATAACAGGTTGGACATCCTAGCCAAGTTCCTCGAAGACCTAACAACAGTTCCTAAAGATATCACAAAGTTGCAGGTAAGTTCCTTTATAAATCCATTCCAAGAAATTGCTTGGTTGTTTACAAGAATAACGAGATAGGCATCCACAAAAAGTATTTCCCATATAATTATTTATATTTTGTACTTCACAGTCAAGGAACAATTCATTTTCAATTGGGGGAAGCTAATTTCCATTGAGATCTGTTCCCATTTTTCACAATTCAAAGAATCAAATAAATTTTATATTTCATCCTACTTGATTTTCACAATAGTGCATTGTTGTTCGTTTCCAAAACTTTCTCTTTCCAATAAAATAAACTGTGGATTCGACCCAGTAACATTATGGTACCAGGCCCTATGGAGGCACAAGGCCTCCCATTGTTTTTATGAAGTTATTAATGGATTTCTCTCAGTTTTCAAAGATTTATTGTTAGGTAAGGATGCTCCACATATGTTTGGCCAGGAAACCAAGTTTTTGAACAAGAAGGGCTCACTTGAACAAAAGATAAATCACAGTGTACTCATGGTCTTTGGCTCTAAGGAAAATCATGATTTCCTTCCATGCCACATCACGGACAAGATGTTTGTTGCAAAAATAGCAAGGAAATACAACCACTGGTTGCATTTGTTCCATGACAAGAAAAAAAACAATTCATTCCTCTGCCCTGGAAAGTTGGAGACTTCATGTGTGGAAATGTCAACAAGATTGACAAATTTGTCGACCATTTCAAGAAATTGAACCTAACGTATGCTGAAAGGATAAAAGGTTTCGATCCTAATGGGATTTTTCAAGAATGTTTACTGGAAGTTGGATTTAACAACTCTTTTATCCATAGACACCTGACCAAAGATAGGGATAGTGACGACAACAATCATTCTTATGGCGATTGCGACGCAGAGACATTGCAAAGCTCGACTGAATTGTACAGACAACAGGGAAAAGTATCTAGTGAGAAGAGTCACCAGTCCCTCGCCAGCACTCCCAAGAGCATGACATCACGGAGCATCACTTCAACAACCCACCCCAGTAAGAAAGCAACCTAGAAATCTTTGAATGGAGGAGGAGATAAGAACCCTCCTTGCATAAAAATTGATAGTTCTCACAAAATTCCACTGACGAAGAAGAGAAAAAACAATGCCGAGCAGGCAGACGAACCCGAAATTAAAAGTGAACAGGTGCAACTTGAAATTAAAACTGAGCACATGCACAAAATTGGGTCATCTGCAGTGGAAATAGTTGAGACCAAAATTTTTGACGAAGACGAATCCTTCGTATTCCAGAGCATTGTTTTTGACAACCAATCTAAAAGTATGGTCATTGAAAAGAGAGATGTAACAAACAAGAAAGGAAAATCTCGCATAGAGATTAACTTTACGAAAATGCGGTCGTCCCAAATCTCCCTATTTCACCAAGTAACTGGTGATGCTCTTCATGATTCCATTGGAGGAATTGAAGTGGAAAATGCCAGATTGAAAGACCACCTCAACGAATTTGAGCAGGCTTTCATTGCAACCCCAAAATTTTCCAGTCCTTGAGCAAAAATCGTGTCTGCTACCATTACAGTCAAAATGAAAGTATCCTCTACCCTCCTTGCATGCTCTAGAGCCCTTGTAGATAATAACATCAACAAAAGAATGAAGTTAGTTATTGAAGCCTGGGAAACATCGCAAAATTAAGTTTTCTTCCGAAAGAAGGAAAATTATTTGCTCGAACATTTGGAGGCGAATTTTAAAAATGTTCAGCATTTATGTGAACAGGTGCTGACCCATTTTTCCAACCACGCCATCAACACATTGGAACTGAAAACAAGACAACAAAAACTCCCCTCCCCAAAGAGAACCAAAAAAGTAAAAGCATGCTGGCAAAAGAAATTTAAGAACCTGGAGCTCATTGTTGAATCATGTAAACAAGCCATATCAGAAAAGGAAGATTTATTCACAAGCCTGATCCAAATAGACTTAGCCAGAAGTACCAATGAGGTTCAAGACCCAAACTTAATTCTCAAATCCTTATCAATGACCAAAGAAGTCGTCCATGAACAACTTTATATTTTAAAGGGGTTGTCTTTTGAAAAAATTTACGCCATAGTTGAACATCGTGTAGATGAGCTCAAGCGTTGGGTACTGGACTATGCAGCACACAATGAAGAAATCGAATAGAGTCTACATAGTATTTCAATGGATCTAAGGAAATTAGAAAATGACCTTTACGACATAGAAATCTGGGATGAAATCAACATGGCCCCCATGAGAAGCTACATCGAAGAATGGTTCCAACAGAGAATTGACAACCTCGTCCAGGAAGGGAAACAACCGGTCGACACAACTCCACTGAAAATTGACGACAATAACAAAAATGCATTGGCTTCATAGTAAGTCTATACTGACATCTTGTTTCCTTTATCAATCCAGTTTAAGTCTATACTGTCATCTTGTTTTCTTTATCACTCCAGTTATTACCTCTTTAAATAGAAATCTGTAACCAAAGACTCATCACTTCCACTTTCTTCTTTTCAAGTCTTCCTCTCTACCGTCGTGTACTTGTTCTTTCGACATTCCTAATTCTTGTACTTATTTATTTTTATGGTCCGCGAGAGCCCCAATCCCATTCTATATGAAAAACGCATTTAAATTTCCAGAAATATGTAACAGACATTATTAATTTTTGATAAATTTCAAAGAAAATTGATTCGGGAATGCCTTTATTGTANATCTTGAGATCTGCAAGTGAATCCTAATTACAAATGCAAGTGAGATGCTAGCAAGCATGGGGAATGCAGTGACATCAATCAATACATCCATGAAAACAAGGAACTGACCATCACCAACACCCCTAAAAATCAATGCGCTGAGAACATAAGCAACCCCAATCCAGTTGATGCCAAAAATCGTAAGTTAATTCCAGTTGCTGCAATTGTCAAGAAATCCTTGCTTGCATTTTGTTTAATTGCTTGTAAATCCAGTTCCATTCCAACCAAAAAGAATAAAGAATAGAATGCCAATATTTGCAACAGTTTCAAGTACAATGATGCTACTCTTTGGGAAAATTGTGTGAATGTAAGATCCATTGCACCCCATAAAAGAAGGCCCAATAACCCTCAGATTCTTGAAACCAAAGGATTGGGGTGCATGATTTGAAACAAAACATACTCTGTGCATACATCATTAGAGCAAGATTTGAGTCATATGCCTCTGTGGGCAATGCCTTGGTTAAAATGCATGCAACCTTTGGGAGCATAGAAGATGGAAAATATGTCTTTTTTGACAAAATCGTTGTTCAGGATGCATTATCATGGACCGCAATAATTACAGAATATGCAAAATCTGGGAATATAGATTATGCACACCACCTATTTGATAGTATGTATGAACAATAGGTGGTATCCTGTAATTCGATGATTTCAGCATATGTCTAACATGGGTATGGTGAAGCAGCTTTAAATTTTTTTGTTCAAATGCATCAAGAAGGCATTAATCTGGATTGGATCACCATTTCTTAAAATATGGGTAGTTGTTCAAATGCATCAAGAAGGCATTAATCCGGATTGGATCACCATTGATTAAAATTTGTGTAGTTGTTCAAATGCATCACTAGTGCTTAAAATTTGGGTACAAGAGACAACTTGGAAGATATGAAATAGGGTAAGCAGGTTTAGAAGATGGACCAATATGTGTTGATGTGTGATCCTATTCTTCTCTCCTGGGATGTATCTAGGAGTGTCTATGAAGATGGACCTAATCACATTGTTGATTTACCCCCTTCTGTAGTGATGATAAAGTTTATAGGTCTCTATGAGACTCATGTGGAGATGTTTTTCCTTTATGTAACCCCCTCTCGACTTTTTCTTAAAAGGTAACCCCTTGTTTTTTTTATTTCACTCTTGTTTTATGTGATTAGGGTTTTATTTATGAGATTGGTGTTTTTAATTTATTAATTGACAATTTAATTAATATTTATATTAATTAAATGCCAATATTTATTTTTAATTTTAAATGTCCTAACCCATCTCCCTAAGTATAAATAAGACCCTACCCCTCTAGCATTTTTACACTCACTCTCTCATCTCCC
>JZKD02S2418385.1:0-28345 GCA_000966675.3 Picea glauca | reverse complement strand
TAGGAGGTATAATTACAACTAATGGCCTAAAGCCGACATAAATAAAATAACATTACTAATATAATATGCCCCAATTAAGGGGTAATGAGCCAATATTAGGGCTTAACATTCTTCCTCCCGTACGATATGTTATAAATCCTAGAGTTTCTACACCCATTTTGTCCACAAAATCAGATTTGGGTTCTGTTTGTAAGTTTTCTCGTAGTTCCAGATCGATCGAATTCTCCATTTTGGTCATCCGCTCAGTATACTCTATGCAAGACACATACCGATCATGCAATGGAAACCTCTTAGATCAAGAAAAAGGGTACACATAGTGTCATGATCACCAGACCCGAGCCTCAAAGTGAATGGGATTCATTCTCACTCGCAGCAAGCGTCCCCAAAGATAAAAAGGGGGTTTTCCCTTCACCCACGGGGACGATGACATCACACCGTGCAAAAATTGGACTGGAAGGAATTGCATAGGAAGGAAGGTAAAAGAAATCCCCATTTCCCCAACATCATATACCTCGGAGAAGGGGCAGGCCAAGGAGGAACAAGGAAGATGAGGAAATTTGAATTTCAGATGAGTCACGTGCACGACCGATCGTTGAACAATTACTTGTGCTTGTCTTCTGCCCGGAGCCTTTGGAAGGCACCAGCTAAGAAAGTGGGAGCAGAATGAGGAGGATGGATTCCATAGGTTCAAATGATCAAGAGAAAACTCAGCAGTTGAAACAAGCAAAGATATCCATTGTCGAATTGTACCAAGAGAACAGGTAGCTAAGACAATATATTGTGATGAAGATCACAGAAGCATCAGTAGCACGAGGTCGCGAATGAAACATGACATGGCTCAAAATACAACTCTGAGAAGCGCAGTATACGATTGTAAAATTATGTGAAGAACAACAGCGGTCGGAAGAAAGGTATGCCAGACACTCCAGAGAAGGTGAAGTGGTCAAAGGGATAGCCCGTGCAGCTCTCACCAGCAAGCAAAAGAAACAAGATTAGCCAATTGTTTCCCTGTATTCGCAGATAGAAGGAAAATCTTGAAAAGTTTTGAAGTAAACATCACCCAAGACATTTTACCATGTTTATAACGGTCGTGACTGTCTAAAGCCACTTTTTGCACATACTTCCCTCAGTAGGATGAGCATGTGATAGAAAACCAAATCCGTTATAGCATACAACAAGACTCTGACAAACACTTGTCCACCTAGATACCTAATTGACAACCAAATCCCCATGGTAGATTATGACAATCGTGATGTAGTCAGCTTTACCTTTTGTCTATTTTTGGAAAATGTCATGCGAAGAATTTTGTAATAGATAACAGTCGATTCCCTATTTTGTATTGGATAGTAGTTAGAAAAGTAGGGTAGCCCAAGTGGCACCCTCGTTTATATATTTGATCTTTTCGATGTAAGCCAAGTTGGTTGGAAAATTTGGTATAGAGAATAGCTATTGTATGTAATTTGAGTTCTACCGAAACTTAATGCAAAAGTATTGTAACTTTGATGAAAAGATTCTAATTGTAGCAGTTGGATGTATTTCTTTCCCTTTCTTGTGTATGTACTTCCTGTTATCTTTTTCGATGTCTTTTTCTATCTATTTCAGAACAAATTTTCAAACCCGCGGATTCACTGCGCAATGCCCCTTGTTCATGCTACTTAGATAATATTTTTTCCTCTAAAAGTTAACTCAGAATTCACCTGTAGCAGTGCTCCGAGTTACTTCCTGTAATTTATTTCCGCCACACATTACTCTTTTGCACTGAAGATTGTTTCTTACTTAGCCTTTATCCTCTCAAGGTTCAGTCACCGAGTCATTTGTTTTTGTTGTTTCCTCGAATCGACAACGTAGCCCAAGCCTTATTTTATTGCACCAATATAACCAGAACCCATTATATCAAGTTTTTAAATCTATCCATTTCTTTAAATCCATATCCCATGCGAAGACAAAGTCTCCCAAGAGAGACCTCTCTAGGTCGAAAAGGCTAGTTTCAGGCCTGAAAGTTGATTGAAAAAGTTACCTTCATCTTCTGTTTATTAGAAAAATAGGTTTATGGAGTGCTAACATTCTAGCGTTGTTTTCGAGGAAGAAATTGAATAGATTTTCCCTAGGAGAATGACTAACATTGGAGTTTGACCCCGGAGGGTAACAGAGGGAAAAACATCCATACTAGCTTAAACCTTTACCCTAACAACTCCAGTCACAAAGACCAGTAGCATCAAGTAGCGCAGTTCAGGAACCCTGGCTTTGAAGATGATCTATACCATAGAAAACCCTGACCCAAACCCTATGGAACTTGTGTATGACCCTGAGAAGATTTTGTGCAAGACTAGAGAGAAAACGCCTGAACCGTTCTATTTCCTAGATATAAGCATGACCTTACCTAAAGATGACGCACAAAGCATTGATGACCTAGAGTTTGACAAGTTATTTGAGCAAACCCTGTTTAGGTCTAAGTCAGAAACCAGCTTGGATCAGATAGTTTTCAACCAAAAGAGATTCCAAGCCCTAGTGTCTAATAACATCCCTCTTTCAACAATGATTTTGCCTTGTTGTTGAGAGAGAGAATATCAGTAAGCCTAGATGTGATAATGAGAAATGTGATTGAGTTCTAGGTGAATATGATGGAGTCGGGAAAGATCAAACTAATATTCAACAGATGTGAGAAGAGGCCCCAAAGATACATGCAACCATCAAATTCGAGATCTGCAGATGACAAATTCAACTTAATGATGAGAAGCATGGAGAAGAAAATGGAGAAAATATCTGTGGGAAATAGACCCACTGCTTAGGAATAGCAGGATGCACAACCCATAAATCATAACCTTGAGAGGGGTCAAGCTCCTCAGATCAGACAGAGGGAGAAGAGAGCTCAAGGAGACCAGTATACAAGGCCTTCTTTCCAAAACAACTACGTGGAAGAATATTTCGACCAGATGTTTGAAGAACAAATGAATTGTTGTGATGACAAGAACCCCTGCATATTTTTGACAAAGAGCGAACATGATCAGTACATGAGAAGAAACGATGATTTTTTGCTGGAGATAGATGATGCATGGATTGGGGAAACTGATGACATGTTGTCCTGGGAGACGAAAGAGTCCAGAAAGGGTTACCAGAATGCCATCATGCAATTTCAGAAAAGATACAACCTCAAGAGCAAGGAAGCATCTAACGAGCCTCAACATACAAATCATGTGAAGAAACCTCCGGTGAACACCCCTTCCACAGGCCAAATGAGGCCAGACAGTTTGACCAAGGATGCAATAGAGTAGGCAAAGTTGAAGGAAGAGGCCCCTAAGAAAACTCTGGACACAGGCCGAGAAGCGAGTGTAAAAGAGGTAGATAAAGTCTGTCCTCCTTTTAATTTTGAGCATGAAATGGCTAAAATCACAATCTTCGTCCTGTTCAATGAATTCATCATAAAGGGAGAGTATCAAGAGAAAATTATTAAAATGTTGAAAATGGGAGGGAACCCCCTATACTTTGAATGTATAATATGATCACCCTGCTATTCTTTTTGGTTTGCACGTTGAGGAGACGAGTGATACCGAGGACGTACCTTCATTCTACGTCAGTATAAAGGTTCATGACATGACCCTTTAGAATTCCATGTTGGATTCTGGTGTATCACACAACCTCATGCCAAAGGTGATCATTGATGAATTGGGTTTGGATATCACTAGACCCTACAAGGATATTTTCTATTTCAATTCGAGGAAAGTCAAGTGCTTGGGTCTCATCAAGGACATGGTTGTGTCATTAGCCCAAATCCCTTCAAAGAACATGGTTATGGATGTGGTCGTGGCAGACATACCCCCTAACTTTGGCATGTTTCTATCCAGATCATGGGCTACAAAATTAAAGGGGATCTTGCAAATGGACATGTCATACGCCACCATTCCTATTTTTGGCTAGGATAGACGATTGTACAGAGAAGTGTTGTTGAAATACATGGTGAGCAGCAAGATGAAACCAAATAACCACCCCATATACTCCATTAACACTAAGGTTGGTTCTTCTATTTTTTACAATGAATTAAGTTTTGAGGAGTAAGAGCCAACAGTCATCCCGATGGCCAATGAGGAAACTGCTCGGAAAGCATTAGAGTGCGCCAACCTAAAATACCACACAGAAGAAGAGGTATGGAACATGATTTTTTATGACATTGTTAGCAAGGAAGGAGTAGGTGTTGGCATGTGGGTAAGCCCCCCTAAAGTGGGCACGAAGTTGCACTCATACAAGCTCGTGTTTGAATGCATGAACAAAATGGTCAAGTTTGAGGCATTGATTCTGGGCCTAAAGGTGTTGAGAGAATTAGGCACAAAGAGGATAACAGTGCGTAGAGACTCAGAACTGGTCATAAACCAAGTTAAAGGCATATACCAAACAAATCACCCTAGGTTGAGAGTGTACAGAAACATGGTGTTGGACCTCCTCAAGGAATTTTCAAAGTATGACATATATGTTATCTCAAGGGAGAAAAATCAAATCGCCGATGCATTGGCCACCTCGACCTCAATTTTTAAGATCCCCATCTTCCCAAAAAAAAAATACAAGATTGAAGTAAAACATAGGCTAACAATGCCTGATAATATAAGATACTAGTAGGTGTTTGAGGATGACAAGAAGGTAGAAATATTTCTTCAAATGAGAGACGATTTCGCTAATACAAACATTGATGACGAATGTTTCTGCAAAGAATATGGGAGCATGGATGCGCACAGTAATGATGACCATTTCCAAAATCAAATCATAGGAAGGGACATAATTCAATTGAAAAATAATATCATTCTGAAGGTTTTAGTGCCACTGGAAAAGTTGTTTGATGAAAATGACATGGATAAAAATCCCAAGATCACCACAAGCTAAGAGGACGTGGAGGACTACAACATTGGGACTGAGGAGAACCTGAAAATTCTAAAATTATCGAAAACGCTCAGTCCAAAGGTCAGGAAAGACTACGTTAAGATCATGAAGGATTTCCCTAACATTTTTTCATGGATCTATGATGATTTGAAGGTGTATGAAAGAAAAGTGATTCAACATGTCATCCCTCTCAAAGAAGATCAGAAGTCCAAATAGAAGATGCATTAAATAAATCCCCTACTACTGCCACTGATCGAGAAGGAGGTAAAGACACTGTTCAAAGCTAAGATTATCGTTTCTTTAAGATTCTCTAAATGGGTAGCTAATTTAGTACCTGTAAGAAAGAAGAGAGGTGAGATAAGATTGTGTGTGGATTTTTGAAACTTGAACAAAGTGTCCCTAAAGGACCACTACCCTCTCCCAAAAATGGACTATATCTTGCAAAAGGTAGTAGGATCCCAAAAGATTTCCATGTTAGATGGCTTTTCAATGTATAATCAAATCATGGTCCACCCAGATGACAGAGAAAAAACGGATTTCACAACTCGGTGGGGAACGTTCATGTACACCAAGATGCCTTTTGGCCTAATGAACGCTAGTGCCACTTTTCAGAGGGCAATAGACATCGCATTTTCTGAAGAAAAGGAAAAGTTCATTGTGATCTATCTAGACGACATTGCGGTATACTCTACCTCTGACAAGCATCACCTCAAGCACCCGAAGAAAGTTTTCCATAAGTTCAGGAAGTTCGGCATATCGCTAAATCCAAAGAAATCACATTTCGGGGTGGAAGAAGGGAAGTTGTTGGGACACATTATCTCCAAGGAAGGCATTAAGATAGACCCAATCAAGTTTGAAGGAATCCTGAATATCGGCACTCCTCACAGTAAAAAGGAAGTACAATCCTTCCTAGGGAAAGTAAACTTCTTGAGGTGATTCATCCTGAACTTGGAAGAAATGATAAAGCACATAATTTGCATGCTCAAGAAGGGAAATGAGATAAAGTGGAACCTGGAGGCCAAGTAGTCTTTTGAAGATATCAAGGTGGTGCTGACTAAATCTCCCGTGCTAGCCAATCTAGACTTTATGAAATATTGCATCCTATTTTCATTCACCTCAGAACACGCTATTGTCGGTGTGTTGTCATAGAAAGATGAGCAAAAATTCAAAAAACCCATAGCATATTTCAGTCGGACGTTGCACGATGCTCCACTAAGGTACACAATCATGGAAAACAAGCACATGCCTTAGTGAAAGATTTGAAAGAGTTCAGGACATACATATTGCACTCCCATGTCATTGTTTATGTTCCCAGTAACTCGGTAAAGGATATCCTGACTCAACCCGACCCTGAAGGGAGAAGAGGCAAGTGGATAGAGGCCATGCTGGAATACGATCTTGAGATTAATCCTACAAAATTGATCAAGGGTCAAGGTTTTGCGAAGTTAATGGCATAGTCGAATTGTGACTTTGTGGGAATGAATTTCATTGTTGACCTATCGGAATGTCCTTAGGAAGAAACAAATGTGCAGGTATTTCAAGAGTTCATCGATTCGTCATGGTATGTGGAAATCATCTATGTTTTGGAGAATATCCAGGACCCTCCGAGTGTAAGTAATACTAAGGCCATATTTCTCAATATTAAAGTGGTTAAGTTTTTCATCCTAGACAACTCACTCTACTGGAAGGACCCTGGGGGAATATTGCTAAGTTGTTTTTTTTTAAATGATGTGAAGCAAGCCATACAAGAATTTCACAAAGGTGATTACAGAGGACACCACTACGGGGAAACCACCACGTACAAAATCCTAAGGGAAGGTTACTACTGGCGTACAATCTTCACTGACGTGTATAAAGAGTTCTCCAGCTGCCATGAATGTCATATTTTCGACAGGAGAAGAAAGTTGCAACCCCTTCCACTAAATATGATCTCAGTCGAAGAACCTTTCATGCAATGGGGTATATATTTCATAGGGGAAATAAACCTGCCATCCTTCGTGCAACATAAGTGGATACTCATGACCACTGACTACTTCACAAAATGGATAGAAGCCATCCCCACACAACAATCTATCGATGCATACATCATCCAATTTCTGGAGACAAACATTTTGTCGAGATTTGGATGCCCCATCAAGATCATAATAGAAAACGTGACCGCATTCAAGTCTAAGAGGATGGAAATGTTATATCAGGATTACAATATAACCCTGGGAAATTCCACTGCGTACTATCCATAAGGAAATGGGTTAGAAGAATCCTCAAATAAGAGCATAACTAGGATCATCAAAAGACTCCTGCAAGACAATAAGAAATCTTGGTATAAGATGCTTATCTATGTGTTGTGGGTAGATCGGGTTACCACCAAGAATTCCATCTCAATGTATCCTTTTCAGATCATTTACGGTGCAGACATAGTCTTCCCTACCTCACTGGGGCCACCCATCAGAAACTTGTTGCAAGAGAAGGAGGCCGAGCCAAATGATGCACAGAGGAGATTAAATCAGCTAATTCACACAAAACAGGCGAGGGAACAGTCATATAATCGATCTCAGCTCCATCAAGAGAGGATGAAGAAATCTTTCGACAAACACTCTAAACAGGAATATTTTCAAATAGGGGAACTAGTGCTCAGATGGGATGTGAGGAATGAAGATAAAAGGAAGCATGGAAAGTTCGACCACCTTTGGATGGGTCCATTCAAAATAAACACGTGTTGCGGGAACAATGCTTATTTACTAGAAGGATTAAATGGAGAGTGCCTTGGTTAGGGGCCTGTAGACAACATGTTCCTCAAGAATTATCTGATGAAATAAAATCTGTTTAAGTAATTTGTCATTGTAAATAGTCATTTTATTTTTTTTGTGTTGTGTCAGTAGGTCAGCAAAAAATTGAATCCCAAAGTGAAGGCCCTCAGTTTATGATAAGTCTTTAGAATTTGTGTCGATAGGTTTAGGTTGTGTTTTTTTTTTTGTATTACAGTGCCAAAGAGTTGAAATAAGGCCCAATGTTCAAGCACCCGATCTACTATTCTTTGCTACCTCACGGGGAGGATAGCATCCCCGTTGGAGCCAGTTGTTAGCACCGCCATTTTTTCTTTCCATTTAGAGTTGGTTTTTAGTCACATTATGACCCATGCATCCAAACATGTCAAGTCGAGTACATAAAAATTAAAGGGTCTAAATCAGTAAGTGGTTGGTTGGTCTTTGGAAACAGGAAGGGGTGTCAGAGTTGAAGAATACATAAAAAGTACGGGCATGTTGTTCCCAAAGAGTCAGGGCCTGTCAAAAGTTAGTACTTACATTCCCCAGGTCGAGTCAAGCAGTTAATGGAAGTCATTTCGGCAAGTGTTGTGGCTATTATCAGTTCATCATGAGGGTTGAAGGAATAAAAAATCACGACGTTCGCATCACGTATTCCCTACAAACCTTATTGTGAGTACCTTTCACATAGGGATGTGTTATGGAAGATCTGTGGTTCGATTCACAACATCTAGTCACCATGAATTCACTATTCTTTGGCACGATTCTTCCTTTTGTCCAATCTATTATAAATCACATAGTTTCTACACCCATTTTGTCTGTGAAATTAGATGCAGGTTGTGTCTGTAAGTTTTCTTGTAGTTCTAGATCGATCGAATTCTCCATTTTGGGCATCTACTCAATATATTGTGCGCAAGACACATATCGATCATGCCATGACGACCTCTCAGAACAAGAAAAAGGGTACACATAGTGGTAGGATCACCAAACCTGGGTCTCAAAGTGATTGGGATTCATTCTCACTCATAGTGGCCATCCCCAAAGATAAAAATGGTTTTCCCTTCACCCACAAGGACGGCGAAATCACACCACGCAAAACTTGGGGTGGAAGGAAATGCACAGGAAGGAAGGGAAAAAAAATCCCCATTTCCCCAACAACATATACCTCAGAGAAGGGGAAGACCAAGGAAGAACAAGGAAGTTAAGGAAATTCGAATTTAAGATGAGTCATGTGCACGATCGATCACTGAAGAATTACTTATGCACGTCATCTGCTTGGAGCCTTTGGAATGCACCAGCCGAGAAAGTGGGAGCAAAATGAGGAGGATGGATGCCATAGGTTCAAATGATCAAGAGAGAGATCAACAGTTGAAACAAGCTAAGATAGACATTGTCGAATTGTACCAAGAGAACATGGAGCTGAGACAACAACTGGGGACGAAGATCATGGAAGCATCAGCAACACGAGGTCACAAAGGTAACGTGGTGTGGCTCAAAATATAGCTCTAGGAAGCACAGGATACGATTGTACATTTGTGTGAAGCACAACGACTGTCAGAAGAAAGGTATGTTAGACACTCTAGAGATGGTGAAGAAGCCAAAGGGATAGCCTGCATAGCTCTCGACAGCGAGTAGAAGAAACAAGATTATCCAAGTTTTTCTCTGTATTTGCAAACAGAAGACAAATCTTGACAATTTTTTAAGGAAACATCGCCCAAGACATTTTTCCATTTTTATAATGGTCGTGACTTTCTACAGCCACTTTCCGCACATACTTCCCCTAGTATTATGAGTGCGTGACAAAAAATCAAAGTTTCTATAGTATACAACGGGACTCTGACAGACACTTGTCCACACAGATACCTAATCAACAACTGAATCCCCATGGAAGATTATGACGATCATGATGTAGCCAGCTGTACCTTTTGTCTATTTTTGGAAAACATCATGCGAAGAGTTTTGTAATAGAGAACAATCATTTCCCTAGTTTGTAAGGGATAACAGTTAGAAGATTAGGGTAGCCCAAGCGATTCCCTTGTTTATATATTTGATCTTTTCGATGTAAGCCAGGTTGGTTGGAAAACTTGGTATAGATAGTAGTTATTGTATGTAATTTGAGTTCTACCGAAACTTAATGCAAAAGTCCTGTAACTTTGATGAAAATATTATAATTATAGAAGTTGGATGTATTATTTTCCCTTTCTTGTGTATGTACTTCCTGTTATCTTTTTCCATATCTTTTTCTATCTATTTTGGAACGGATTTTCAAACCTGTGGATTCGTTGTGAAGCTCCCCTTGTTCGTGCCACTTAGACAAAATGTTTTCCTCTAAAATTTAACTCTAAATTCACCTGTAGTGGTGCTCCGAGTTACTTCCTGTAATTTCTTTCCGCCACACATTACTCTTTTGCACTGAAGACTGTTGCTCGCTTATCCTTTATCCTCTCAAGGTTTAGTCACCGAGTCATTTGTTTCCATTGTTTCCTCGAATCGACTCCATAGTCCAAGCCTTATTTTCTTGCACCAATATAACCAGAACCCATTATATCAAGGTGTTAAATCTATCCATTGTTTTAAATCCATATCCCACGTAGAGACAGAGTCTCCTGAGAAAGCCCTCTCTAGGTCCGAAAGGCGATTTTCGGGCCTAAAAGTTGGTTGAAAAAGTTACCTTCATCATCTATTTATCAACCCAACATATTTACGAAGTGATAACACCTACCAGAGCCATAATGCATAATAGACAGGAAGAAAATCCCACTCAAGAACAAACCCATTACACATGTCAAGGTGTAGTGGAAATACTTTGTTCCAAATGAAGCTACATGGGAAATGGAGGATGCCATGAAACATGAAATACCCATTTTTGTTTACTTCTGTACATACAAAGTGTTGAAATATTGTAACTGCAAAGAGCATTCTAATTATTATTGATGTATTATTCAATAGATCAATCCCCTTTTGCGGATTGATCATGTCGGGTATTGTAAATGACCAAATCCCCTTTTTTGGATTGGTAAAACCCTAATTGTAATAGTCAAAATGAGAATTCGTCCCAAGAATATATTAAAGGTGGTTATAACCACCTAGAATAATAATTTGGCCCTTCTAGTGAAAATACATCTCCGTCCACATGTGCCAGATTGTATAAATAAAGAGGCTAGTGCCTCACTTGGACACACACTCACTTGTTCATCAGAGCACAAGTTCAGAGTTGTGTTTGGAGAATAAGGAAGAGAGAGAGAGGCGCATTCTTGGGAGAGGATTTTTTGTATTTGTTTGAGTTATCTCTTGTCATTATATTGGCTATCTATATTAAGGAAGTTTTGTTGGGTTTTCTCCCCCATGAGGGTTTCCCAGGATAAATGATGTGTCTCTTGTGATTTTGTATTTATCAGTGATCCTATATGCTATTGTTTTCTAGTGAAATGAAAAGAAACCTAAAAATAGCTTAAAACTTAACATGGCATCAGAGCTAATCTGAAGAGAGAATCTCTCACAAGAGAAAGTGAAAAACGTCATTGTTGTCGTACATGCAATTTAGGGATTTTTATTGAAGAAGTATTCTAGCCCCAAAACCATCTAGAAATGTGTGCCCTTCCTCCGGGATGAATTTTTTATTCTCGGCACAAATTTTCAGTTGCTATATCTCCCGAAAAATGAAACCCTAGTTTTCATAAAGTACCAGAAGTACAAGAAAAACAGAGTACTAGAAGTACCAGAAGTACCGAAGTACCAGAAAATGAGAAGCACCAGTCCAAAAATCTGTTGATCAAGTTTGAAGGGGTAAAAGTTGGATTTTATGAAATCTAACCACACCAAGATACTTGCCTCAGCCAAGCACGCCTCCTAGTAAGTTCAAAATTCATTTCTGAGCATTTTCATTTTTTTGGTCATTTTCCTAGCTCCAGGTAAAAGATGTCTACAAGCACTAAGCTTGTTGACAAGATAGAAGGTGTGGAAAACTTTTGTGCCTGAAAGTATAGGATTGGACTCATTCTTGAAGAGAATGACCTAGCGAGATTCTTTAAAGAAGATGTACCAGAACCCGTCAATGTTGCAGAGAAAGAAAAGCACCAAAAGAACACAATTAGGGTTAAGAGAATCATTGCATATTCTATCAAAGATCACTTGATTCCTCAAGTGTCTTCAAAGAAGACTCCAAAAGAAATGTTTGATTCCCTAACCAAATTATATGAATGAAAGAACATAAACCAAAAGATGAATCTAAGAACTCAACTCAAGAATACAAGGGTGTAGAAAGGAGAATCAATCCAGGAATGTTTCTCCAGAATATTAGAATTCAAAGAATAGATAGAAGTAATTGGAGATACCATAGACGAAGACGAACTCATAATGATGGCCCTTAATGGTCTCACAAGACCTTGGGATGCATTCATACAAACTATTTGTTCTATAAGGGGAAACTAAAATTTGATATTCTTTGGGAAGAATGTATTCAAGAAGAAACAAGAGTAGATAACCGACAAGATTTACTATCAAGAGATGAAGATGAAGCCCTAGCTACTCACACTAAAGGAGGAAGCAAGAAGTCTTACTTCTAGAAAGAAACCCATAAAGAGTCTCACCCCAAAACAAATTCATACATAAAGAATCTCAACCTAAGAGGTTCTAGAAGAAAGGACAAAGAAAATAAAGAGACTTCTCATCTTGCCAATGCTACCATTGTGAAAAGATGGGACATATTGTGAGACATTGTTCATCTAGACAAGAATAATACAAGAGGAAAAATAAGAGGCACCATGCCCATACAGTTGAATATGAAGAGCCACATGGAAAGATGATAAGAGAACGCATTGAATACTATGTCTTAATCTCGGCCCTCTCAGGATCAATATCACCTAGAGAGGACGCTTGGCTCATTGATAGTGGTGCTTCCAAGCACATGACAGGTCAAAGAGATAGTCTCTCTTACCTTTCATAAAATAATTTTTCTCATAATGTTACACTTGGAGATGATTATCAATACCCTATTAAGGGAGTGGGAGAATCAAACTACAAGCTTAATTCAGGGACTCCAATGAAGATGAAGGATGTACTGTATATACCAGGTTTGACAAAGAACCTACTCTCTGTATCATATTTAGAAAAGAAAGCCTTCAGAATTGCCTTTATATATGGAGAAGTTCTTATGTGGGCTAAGGGTAAAACCATGAAAGAATAAATCATCATTGGAAAAGAAGAAGGTGGTTTGTATAAGCTAAAGTGTCACTCAGAAGCAGCCATGACGCATGCCATTGAGAATCCATGTGAAATTTGGCATAGAATATTAGCACACATCAACTACAAGGAATTACCGTATGTATGCAAGGCAGTCATAGGTCTACCAGAACTCAAGGTTGACCATGAAGGTGTGTGCAATGGGTGTTTACAAGGGAAGAACAACAAGAACCCTTTTCCGAAGAGAGACAACAATGCAGAAGGATTCTTAGAACTCATTCACTCANTAGGAAGGAAGGTAAAAGAAATCCCCATTTCCCCAACATCATATACCTCGGAGAAGGGGCAGGCCAAGGAGGAACAAGGAAGATGAGGAAATTTGAATTTCAGATGAGTCACGTGCACGACCGATCGTTGAACAATTACTTGTGCTTGTCTTCTGCCCGGAGCCTTTGGAAGGCACCAGCTAAGAAAGTGGGAGCAGAATGAGGAGGATGGATTCCATAGGTTCAAATGATCAAGAGAAAACTCAGCAGTTGAAACAAGCAAAGATATCCATTGTCGAATTGTACCAAGAGAACAGGTAGCTAAGACAATATATTGTGATGAAGATCACAGAAGCATCAGTAGCACGAGGTCGCGAATGAAACATGACATGGCTCAAAATACAACTCTGAGAAGCGCAGTATACGATTGTAAAATTATGTGAAGAACAACAGCGGTCGGAAGAAAGGTATGCCAGACACTCCAGAGAAGGTGAAGTGGTCAAAGGGATAGCCCGTGCAGCTCTCACCAGCAAGCAAAAGAAACAAGATTAGCCAATTGTTTCCCTGTATTCGCAGATAGAAGGAAAATCTTGAAAAGTTTTGAAGTAAACATCACCCAAGACATTTTACCATGTTTATAACGGTCGTGACTGTCTAAAGCCACTTTTTGCACATACTTCCCTCAGTAGGATGAGCATGTGATAGAAAACCAAATCCGTTATAGCATACAACAAGACTCTGACAAACACTTGTCCACCTAGATACCTAATTGACAACCAAATCCCCATGGTAGATTATGACAATCGTGATGTAGTCAGCTTTACCTTTTGTCTATTTTTGGAAAATGTCATGCGAAGAATTTTGTAATAGATAACAGTCGATTCCCTATTTTGTATTGGATAGTAGTTAGAAAAGTAGGGTAGCCCAAGTGGCACCCTCGTTTATATATTTGATCTTTTCGATGTAAGCCAAGTTGGTTGGAAAATTTGGTATAGAGAATAGCTATTGTATGTAATTTGAGTTCTACCGAAACTTAATGCAAAAGTATTGTAACTTTGATGAAAAGATTCTAATTGTAGCAGTTGGATGTATTTCTTTCCCTTTCTTGTGTATGTACTTCCTGTTATCTTTTTCGATGTCTTTTTCTATCTATTTCAGAACAAATTTTCAAACCCGCGGATTCACTGCGCAATGCCCCTTGTTCATGCTACTTAGATAATATTTTTTCCTCTAAAAGTTAACTCAGAATTCACCTGTAGCAGTGCTCCGAGTTACTTCCTGTAATTTATTTCCGCCACACATTACTCTTTTGCACTGAAGATTGTTTCTTACTTAGCCTTTATCCTCTCAAGGTTCAGTCACCGAGTCATTTGTTTTTGTTGTTTCCTCGAATCGACAACGTAGCCCAAGCCTTATTTTATTGCACCAATATAACCAGAACCCATTATATCAAGTTTTTAAATCTATCCATTTCTTTAAATCCATATCCCATGCGAAGACAAAGTCTCCCAAGAGAGACCTCTCTAGGTCGAAAAGGCTAGTTTCAGGCCTGAAAGTTGATTGAAAAAGTTACCTTCATCTTCTGTTTATTAGAAAAATAGGTTTATGGAGTGCTAACATTCTAGCGTTGTTTTCGAGGAAGAAATTGAATAGATTTTCCCTAGGAGAATGACTAACATTGGAGTTTGACCCCGGAGGGTAACAGAGGGAAAAACATCCATACTAGCTTAAACCTTTACCCTAACAACTCCAGTCACAAAGACCAGTAGCATCAAGTAGCGCAGTTCAGGAACCCTGGCTTTGAAGATGATCTATACCATAGAAAACCCTGACCCAAACCCTATGGAACTTGTGTATGACCCTGAGAAGATTTTGTGCAAGACTAGAGAGAAAACGCCTGAACCGTTCTATTTCCTAGATATAAGCATGACCTTACCTAAAGATGACGCACAAAGCATTGATGACCTAGAGTTTGACAAGTTATTTGAGCAAACCCTGTTTAGGTCTAAGTCAGAAACCAGCTTGGATCAGATAGTTTTCAACCAAAAGAGATTCCAAGCCCTAGTGTCTAATAACATCCCTCTTTCAACAATGATTTTGCCTTGTTGTTGAGAGAGAGAATATCAGTAAGCCTAGATGTGATAATGAGAAATGTGATTGAGTTCTAGGTGAATATGATGGAGTCGGGAAAGATCAAACTAATATTCAACAGATGTGAGAAGAGGCCCCAAAGATACATGCAACCATCAAATTCGAGATCTGCAGATGACAAATTCAACTTAATGATGAGAAGCATGGAGAAGAAAATGGAGAAAATATCTGTGGGAAATAGACCCACTGCTTAGGAATAGCAGGATGCACAACCCATAAATCATAACCTTGAGAGGGGTCAAGCTCCTCAGATCAGACAGAGGGAGAAGAGAGCTCAAGGAGACCAGTATACAAGGCCTTCTTTCCAAAACAACTACGTGGAAGAATATTTCGACCAGATGTTTGAAGAACAAATGAATTGTTGTGATGACAAGAACCCCTGCATATTTTTGACAAAGAGCGAACATGATCAGTACATGAGAAGAAACGATGATTTTTTGCTGGAGATAGATGATGCATGGATTGGGGAAACTGATGACATGTTGTCCTGGGAGACGAAAGAGTCCAGAAAGGGTTACCAGAATGCCATCATGCAATTTCAGAAAAGATACAACCTCAAGAGCAAGGAAGCATCTAACGAGCCTCAACATACAAATCATGTGAAGAAACCTCCGGTGAACACCCCTTCCACAGGCCAAATGAGGCCAGACAGTTTGACCAAGGATGCAATAGAGTAGGCAAAGTTGAAGGAAGAGGCCCCTAAGAAAACTCTGGACACAGGCCGAGAAGCGAGTGTAAAAGAGGTAGATAAAGTCTGTCCTCCTTTTAATTTTGAGCATGAAATGGCTAAAATCACAATCTTCGTCCTGTTCAATGAATTCATCATAAAGGGAGAGTATCAAGAGAAAATTATTAAAATGTTGAAAATGGGAGGGAACCCCCTATACTTTGAATGTATAATATGATCACCCTGCTATTCTTTTTGGTTTGCACGTTGAGGAGACGAGTGATACCGAGGACGTACCTTCATTCTACGTCAGTATAAAGGTTCATGACATGACCCTTTAGAATTCCATGTTGGATTCTGGTGTATCACACAACCTCATGCCAAAGGTGATCATTGATGAATTGGGTTTGGATATCACTAGACCCTACAAGGATATTTTCTATTTCAATTCGAGGAAAGTCAAGTGCTTGGGTCTCATCAAGGACATGGTTGTGTCATTAGCCCAAATCCCTTCAAAGAACATGGTTATGGATGTGGTCGTGGCAGACATACCCCCTAACTTTGGCATGTTTCTATCCAGATCATGGGCTACAAAATTAAAGGGGACCTTGCAAATGGACATGTCATATGCCACCATTCCTATTTTTGGCTAGGACAGACGATTGTACAGAGAAGTGTTGTTGAAATACATGGTGAGCAGCAAGATGCAACCAAATAACCACTCCATATACTCCATTGACACTAAGGTTGGTTCTTCTATTTTTTACAATGAATTAAGTTTTGAGGAGTAAGAGCCAACAGTCATCCCTATGGCCAATGAGGAAACTGCTCGGAAAGCATCAGAGTGCGCCAACCTAAAATACCACACAGAAGAAGAGGTACGGAACATGATTTTTTATGACATTGTTAGCAAGGAAGGAGTAGGTGCTGGCATGTGGGTAAGCCCCCCTAAAGTGGGCACGAAGTTGCACTCATACAAGCTCGTTTTTGAATGCATGAAAAAAATGGTCAAGCTTGAGGCATTGATTCTGGGCCTAAAGGTGTTGAGAGAATTAGGCACAAAGAGGATAACAGTGCGCAGAGACTCAGAACTGGTCATAAACCAAGTTAAAGGCATATACCAAACAAATCACCCTAGGCTGAGAGTGTACAGAAACATGGTGTTGGACCTCCTCAAGGAATTTTCAGAGTATGACATATATGTTATCTCGAGGGAGAAAAATCAAATCATTGATGCATTGGCCACCTCGACCTCAGTTTTTAAGATCCCCATCTTCCCCAAAAAAAAATACAAGATTGAAGTAAAACATAGGCTAACAATGCCTGATAATATAAGATACTAGTAGGTGTTTGAGGATGACAAGAAGGTAGAAATATTTCTTCAAATGAGAGATGATTTCTCTAATACAAACATTGATGACGAATGTTTCTGCAAAGAATATGGGAGCATGGATGCGCACAGTAATGATGACCATTTCCAAAATAAAATCATGGGAAGGGACATAATTCAACTGAAAAATAATATCATTCTGAAGGGGTTAGTTCCACTGGAAAATTTGTTTGATGAAAATGACATGGCTAAAAATCCCAAGATCACCACAAGCTAAGAGGAAGTGGAGGACTGCAACATTGGGACTGAGGAGAACTTGAAAATTCTAAAATTATCGAAAACGCTCAGTCCAAAGGTCAGGAAAGACTACATTAATATCATGAAGGATTTCCCTAACTTTTTTGCATGGATCTATGATGATTTGAAGGTGTATGAAAGAAAAGTGATTCAACATGACATCCCTCTCAAAGAAGATCAGAAGTCCAAATAGAAGATGCATTGAATAAATCCCCTACTACTGCCACTGATCGAGAAGGAGGTAAAGAAACTGTTCAAAGCTAAGATTATCGTTTCTTTAAGATTCTCTAAATGGGTAGCTAATTTAGTACCTGTAAGAAATAAGAGAGGTGAGATAAGATTGTGTGTGGATTTTCGAAACTTGAACAAAGTGTCCCTAAAGGACCACTACCCTCTCCCAAAAATGGACTATATCTTGCAAAAGGTAGTAGGATCCCAAAAGATTTCCATGTTAGATGGTTTTTCAATGTATAATCAAATCGTGGTCCACCCAGATGACAGAGAAAAAACGTATTTCACAACTCGGTGGGGAACGTTCATGTACACCAAGATGCCTTTTGGCCTAATGAACGCTAGTGCCACTTTTCAGAGGGCAATAGACATCGCATTTTCCGAAGAAAAGGAAAAGTTCATTGTGATCTATCTAGACGACATTGCGGTATACTCTACCTCTGACAAGCATCACCTCGAGCACCCGAAGAAAGTTTTCCATAAGTGCAGGAAGTTCGGCATATCACTAAATCCAAAGAAATGACATTTTGGGGTGGAAGAAGGGAAGTTGTTGGGACACATTATCTCCAAGGAAGGCATTAAGATAGACCCAATAAAGTTTGAAGGAATCCTGAATATCGGCACTCCTCACAGTAAAAAGGAAGTACAATCCTTCCTAGGGAAAGTAAACTTCTTGAGGTGATTCATCCTGAACTTGGAAGAAATGATAAAGCACATAATTTGCATGCTCAAGAAGGGAAATGAGATAAAGTGGAACCTGGAGGCCAAGTAGTCTTTTGAAGATATCAAGGTGGTGCTGACTAAATCTCCCGTGCTAGCCAATCTAGACTTTATGAAATATTGCATCCTATTTTCATTCACCTCAGAACACGCTATTGTCGGTGTGTTGTCATAGAAAGATGAGCAAAAATTCAAAAAACCCATAGCATATTTCAGTCGGACGTTGCACGATGCTCCACTAAGGTACACAATCATGGAAAACAAGCACATGCCTTAGTGAAAGATTTGAAAGAGTTCAGGACATACATATTGCACTCCCATGTCATTGTTTATGTTCCCAGTAACTCGGTAAAGGATATCCTGACTCAACCCGACCCTGAAGGGAGAAGAGGCAAGTGGATAGAGGCCATGCTGGAATACGATCTTGAGATTAATCCTACAAAATTGATCAAGGGTCAAGGTTTTGCGAAGTTAATGGCATAGTCGAATTGTGACTTTGTGGGAATGAATTTCATTGTTGACCTATCGGAATGTCCTTAGGAAGAAACAAATGTGCAGGTATTTCAAGAGTTCATCGATTCGTCATGGTATGTGGAAATCATCTATGTTTTGGAGAATATCCAGGACCCTCCGAGTGTAAGTAATACTAAGGCCATATTTCTCAATATTAAAGTGGTTAAGTTTTTCATCCTAGACAACTCACTCTACTGGAAGGACCCTGGGGGAATATTGCTAAGTTGTTTTTTTTTAAATGATGTGAAGCAAGCCATACAAGAATTTCACAAAGGTGATTACAGAGGACACCACTACGGGGAAACCACCACGTACAAAATCCTAAGGGAAGGTTACTACTGGCGTACAATCTTCACTGACGTGTATAAAGAGTTCTCCAGCTGCCATGAATGTCATATTTTCGACAGGAGAAGAAAGTTGCAACCCCTTCCACTAAATATGATCTCAGTCGAAGAACCTTTCATGCAATGGGGTATATATTTCATAGGGGAAATAAACCTGCCATCCTTCGTGCAACATAAGTGGATACTCATGACCACTGACTACTTCACAAAATGGATAGAAGCCATCCCCACACAACAATCTATCGATGCATACATCATCCAATTTCTGGAGACAAACATTTTGTCGAGATTTGGATGCCCCATCAAGATCATAATAGAAAACGTGACCGCATTCAAGTCTAAGAGGATGGAAATGTTATATCAGGATTACAATATAACCCTGGGAAATTCCACTGCGTACTATCCATAAGGAAATGGGTTAGAAGAATCCTCAAATAAGAGCATAACTAGGATCATCAAAAGACTCCTGCAAGACAATAAGAAATCTTGGTATAAGATGCTTATCTATGTGTTGTGGGTAGATCGGGTTACCACCAAGAATTCCATCTCAATGTATCCTTTTCAGATCATTTACGGTGCAGACATAGTCTTCCCTACCTCACTGGGGCCACCCATCAGAAACTTGTTGCAAGAGAAGGAGGCCGAGCCAAATGATGCACAGAGGAGATTAAATCAGCTAATTCACACAAAACAGGCGAGGGAACAGTCATATAATCGATCTCAGCTCCATCAAGAGAGGATGAAGAAATCTTTCGACAAACACTCTAAACAGGAATATTTTCAAATAGGGGAACTAGTGCTCAGATGGGATGTGAGGAATGAAGATAAAAGGAAGCATGGAAAGTTCGACCACCTTTGGATGGGTCCATTCAAAATAAACACGTGTTGCGGGAACAATGCTTATTTACTAGAAGGATTAAATGGAGAGTGCCTTGGTTAGGGGCCTGTAGACAACATGTTCCTCAAGAATTATCTGATGAAATAAAATCTGTTTAAGTAATTTGTCATTGTAAATAGTCATTTTATTTTTTTTGTGTTGTGTCAGTAGGTCAGCAAAAAATTGAATCCCAAAGTGAAGGCCCTCAGTTTATGATAAGTCTTTAGAATTTGTGTCGATAGGTTTAGGTTGTGTTTTTTTTTTTGTATTACAGTGCCAAAGAGTTGAAATAAGGCCCAATGTTCAAGCACCCGATCTACTATTCTTTGCTACCTCACGGGGAGGATAGCATCCCCGTTGGAGCCAGTTGTTAGCACCGCCATTTTTTCTTTCCATTTAGAGTTGGTTTTTAGTCACATTATGACCCATGCATCCAAACATGTCAAGTCGAGTACATAAAAATTAAAGGGTCTAAATCAGTAAGTGGTTGGTTGGTCTTTGGAAACAGGAAGGGGTGTCAGAGTTGAAGAATACATAAAAAGTACGGGCATGTTGTTCCCAAAGAGTCAGGGCCTGTCAAAAGTTAGTACTTACATTCCCCAGGTCGAGTCAAGCAGTTAATGGAAGTCATTTCGGCAAGTGTTGTGGCTATTATCAGTTCATCATGAGGGTTGAAGGAATAAAAAATCACGACGTTCGCATCACGTATTCCCTACAAACCTTATTGTGAGTACCTTTCACATAGGGATGTGTTATGGAAGATCTGTGGTTCGATTCACAACATCTAGTCACCATGAATTCACTATTCTTTGGCACGATTCTTCCTTTTGTCCAATCTATTATAAATCACATAGTTTCTACACCCATTTTGTCTGTGAAATTAGATGCAGGTTGTGTCTGTAAGTTTTCTTGTAGTTCTAGATCGATCGAATTCTCCATTTTGGGCATCTACTCAATATATTGTGCGCAAGACACATATCGATCATGCCATGACGACCTCTCAGAACAAGAAAAAGGGTACACATAGTGGTAGGATCACCAAACCTGGGTCTCAAAGTGATTGGGATTCATTCTCACTCATAGTGGCCATCCCCAAAGATAAAAATGGTTTTCCCTTCACCCACAAGGACGGCGAAATCACACCACGCAAAACTTGGGGTGGAAGGAAATGCACAGGAAGGAAGGGAAAAAAAATCCCCATTTCCCCAACAACATATACCTCAGAGAAGGGGAAGACCAAGGAAGAACAAGGAAGTTAAGGAAATTCGAATTTAAGATGAGTCATGTGCACGATCGATCACTGAAGAATTACTTATGCACGTCATCTGCTTGGAGCCTTTGGAATGCACCAGCCGAGAAAGTGGGAGCAAAATGAGGAGGATGGATGCCATAGGTTCAAATGATCAAGAGAGAGATCAACAGTTGAAACAAGCTAAGATAGACATTGTCGAATTGTACCAAGAGAACATGGAGCTGAGACAACAACTGGGGACGAAGATCATGGAAGCATCAGCAACACGAGGTCACAAAGGTAACGTGGTGTGGCTCAAAATATAGCTCTAGGAAGCACAGGATACGATTGTACATTTGTGTGAAGCACAACGACTGTCAGAAGAAAGGTATGTTAGACACTCTAGAGATGGTGAAGAAGCCAAAGGGATAGCCTGCATAGCTCTCGACAGCGAGTAGAAGAAACAAGATTATCCAAGTTTTTCTCTGTATTTGCAAACAGAAGACAAATCTTGACAATTTTTTAAGGAAACATCGCCCAAGACATTTTTCCATTTTTATAATGGTCGTGACTTTCTACAGCCACTTTCCGCACATACTTCCCCTAGTATTATGAGTGCGTGACAAAAAATCAAAGTTTCTATAGTATACAACGGGACTCTGACAGACACTTGTCCACACAGATACCTAATCAACAACTGAATCCCCATGGAAGATTATGACGATCATGATGTAGCCAGCTGTACCTTTTGTCTATTTTTGGAAAACATCATGCGAAGAGTTTTGTAATAGAGAACAATCATTTCCCTAGTTTGTAAGGGATAACAGTTAGAAGATTAGGGTAGCCCAAGCGATTCCCTTGTTTATATATTTGATCTTTTCGATGTAAGCCAGGTTGGTTGGAAAACTTGGTATAGATAGTAGTTATTGTATGTAATTTGAGTTCTACCGAAACTTAATGCAAAAGTCCTGTAACTTTGATGAAAATATTATAATTATAGAAGTTGGATGTATTATTTTCCCTTTCTTGTGTATGTACTTCCTGTTATCTTTTTCCATATCTTTTTCTATCTATTTTGGAACGGATTTTCAAACCTGTGGATTCGTTGTGAAGCTCCCCTTGTTCGTGCCACTTAGACAAAATGTTTTCCTCTAAAATTTAACTCTAAATTCACCTGTAGTGGTGCTCCGAGTTACTTCCTGTAATTTCTTTCCGCCACACATTACTCTTTTGCACTGAAGACTGTTGCTCGCTTATCCTTTATCCTCTCAAGGTTTAGTCACCGAGTCATTTGTTTCCATTGTTTCCTCGAATCGACTCCATAGTCCAAGCCTTATTTTCTTGCACCAATATAACCAGAACCCATTATATCAAGGTGTTAAATCTATCCATTGTTTTAAATCCATATCCCACGTAGAGACAGAGTCTCCTGAGAAAGCCCTCTCTAGGTCCGAAAGGCGATTTTCGGGCCTAAAAGTTGGTTGAAAAAGTTACCTTCATCATCTATTTATCAACCCAACATATTTACGAAGTGATAACACCTACCAGAGCCATAATGCATAATAGACAGGAAGAAAATCCCACTCAAGAACAAACCCATTACACATGTCAAGGTGTAGTGGAAATACTTTGTTCCAAATGAAGCTACATGGGAAATGGAGGATGCCATGAAACATGAAATACCCATTTTTGTTTACTTCTGTACATACAAAGTGTTGAAATATTGTAACTGCAAAGAGCATTCTAATTATTATTGATGTATTATTCAATAGATCAATCCCCTTTTGCGGATTGATCATGTCGGGTATTGTAAATGACCAAATCCCCTTTTTTGGATTGGTAAAACCCTAATTGTAATAGTCAAAATGAGAATTCGTCCCAAGAATATATTAAAGGTGGTTATAACCACCTAGAATAATAATTTGGCCCTTCTAGTGAAAATACATCTCCGTCCACATGTGCCAGATTGTATAAATAAAGAGGCTAGTGCCTCACTTGGACACACACTCACTTGTTCATCAGAGCACAAGTTCAGAGTTGTGTTTGGAGAATAAGGAAGAGAGAGAGAGGCGCATTCTTGGGAGAGGATTTTTTGTATTTGTTTGAGTTATCTCTTGTCATTATATTGGCTATCTATATTAAGGAAGTTTTGTTGGGTTTTCTCCCCCATGAGGGTTTCCCAGGATAAATGATGTGTCTCTTGTGATTTTGTATTTATCAGTGATCCTATATGCTATTGTTTTCTAGTGAAATGAAAAGAAACCTAAAAATAGCTTAAAACTTAACATGGCATCAGAGCTAATCTGAAGAGAGAATCTCTCACAAGAGAAAGTGAAAAACGTCATTGTTGTCGTACATGCAATTTAGGGATTTTTATTGAAGAAGTATTCTAGCCCCAAAACCATCTAGAAATGTGTGCCCTTCCTCCGGGATGAATTTTTTATTCTCGGCACAAATTTTCAGTTGCTATATCTCCCGAAAAATGAAACCCTAGTTTTCATAAAGTACCAGAAGTACAAGAAAAACAGAGTACTAGAAGTACCAGAAGTACCGAAGTACCAGAAAATGAGAAGCACCAGTCCAAAAATCTGTTGATCAAGTTTGAAGGGGTAAAAGTTGGATTTTATGAAATCTAACCACACCAAGATACTTGCCTCAGCCAAGCACGCCTCCTAGTAAGTTCAAAATTCATTTCTGAGCATTTTCATTTTTTTGGTCATTTTCCTAGCTCCAGGTAAAAGATGTCTACAAGCACTAAGCTTGTTGACAAGATAGAAGGTGTGGAAAACTTTTGTGCCTGAAAGTATAGGATTGGACTCATTCTTGAAGAGAATGACCTAGCGAGATTCTTTAAAGAAGATGTACCAGAACCCGTCAATGTTGCAGAGAAAGAAAAGCACCAAAAGAACACAATTAGGGTTAAGAGAATCATTGCATATTCTATCAAAGATCACTTGATTCCTCAAGTGTCTTCAAAGAAGACTCCAAAAGAAATGTTTGATTCCCTAACCAAATTATATGAATGAAAGAACATAAACCAAAAGATGAATCTAAGAACTCAACTCAAGAATACAAGGGTGTAGAAAGGAGAATCAATCCAGGAATGTTTCTCCAGAATATTAGAATTCAAAGAATAGATAGAAGTAATTGGAGATACCATAGACGAAGACGAACTCATAATGATGGCCCTTAATGGTCTCACAAGACCTTGGGATGCATTCATACAAACTATTTGTTCTATAAGGGGAAACTAAAATTTGATATTCTTTGGGAAGAATGTATTCAAGAAGAAACAAGAGTAGATAACCGACAAGATTTACTATCAAGAGATGAAGATGAAGCCCTAGCTACTCACACTAAAGGAGGAAGCAAGAAGTCTTACTTCTAGAAAGAAACCCATAAAGAGTCTCACCCCAAAACAAATTCATACATAAAGAATCTCAACCTAAGAGGTTCTAGAAGAAAGGACAAAGAAAATAAAGAGACTTCTCATCTTGCCAATGCTACCATTGTGAAAAGATGGGACATATTGTGAGACATTGTTCATCTAGACAAGAATAATACAAGAGGAAAAATAAGAGGCACCATGCCCATACAGTTGAATATGAAGAGCCACATGGAAAGATGATAAGAGAACGCATTGAATACTATGTCTTAATCTCGGCCCTCTCAGGATCAATATCACCTAGAGAGGACGCTTGGCTCATTGATAGTGGTGCTTCCAAGCACATGACAGGTCAAAGAGATAGTCTCTCTTACCTTTCATAAAATAATTTTTCTCATAATGTTACACTTGGAGATGATTATCAATACCCTATTAAGGGAGTGGGAGAATCAAACTACAAGCTTAATTCAGGGACTCCAATGAAGATGAAGGATGTACTGTATATACCAGGTTTGACAAAGAACCTACTCTCTGTATCATATTTAGAAAAGAAAGCCTTCAGAATTGCCTTTATATATGGAGAAGTTCTTATGTGGGCTAAGGGTAAAACCATGAAAGAATAAATCATCATTGGAAAAGAAGAAGGTGGTTTGTATAAGCTAAAGTGTCACTCAGAAGCAGCCATGACGCATGCCATTGAGAATCCATGTGAAATTTGGCATAGAATATTAGCACACATCAACTACAAGGAATTACCGTATGTATGCAAGGCAGTCATAGGTCTACCAGAACTCAAGGTTGACCATGAAGGTGTGTGCAATGGGTGTTTACAAGGGAAGAACAACAAGAACCCTTTTCCGAAGAGAGACAACAATGCAGAAGGATTCTTAGAACTCATTCACTCAGATGTGTGTGTCCCAATGTCATCATCCTTCATCAATGGGTATGTATACTATGTATATTTTATTGATGATTATTCTCGTAAGACCTGGGTTTACTTTTTTGAAATCAAAAGATGAAGTGTTCAGTAAATTCAAGGAATTCAAAGCCTTGATAGAGAATCTTTATGAAAGAAAGATCAAGATACTCAGGTCAGATAATGGAGGAGAATACACCTCAAAAAAGTTTTTAAACTATTGAAAAGATGTCAGGATTAAGAGGGATCTCACCACTCCTTACAATCCTCAACAAAACAATGTGGTGGAAAGAAAGAACAAAACTATAATGGAATAAGTGAAGACCGTGATCCATGATCAAGATATTCCAATGTGCTTATGGGTAGAAGTAGCAAAAAACAATAGTATATGTAAACAACTGATTATCCCATACTTCACTTGGGTTCAATACCCCTGAAGAGATGTTCTATGGAAAGAAGCCAGAAGTAAGACATCTTAAAATATTTGGCTTCCCAATATTTGTACATATTCCGAAAGAGAAGAGAAAAAAGATGGACCCTTCAAGAAAGAAGGGAATATTTGAGGTCTCCAAGGCCTTCATGGTTTATATACCAGGTCACCATCATATTGAGATCAGTAGAGATGTGACCTTTGATGAATATGCAACACTCAAGAAATCAAGAAGATGTCATCTTGAAGAAGTATATGGAGAGGAACCTATAGCTCCCGGAGTTGTAGAATTAGTGAGGGACGTTTCGAGAGTTGCAAAACCAGTGAGGGAAGTCATAGCTTCCCCTGATGAGGAAATTCTAGAATATCATGACATAGTATAATTTCAAGAACCTCCTCAGATGATGATCTCCCATAAGAGAAATCATGCTTGGTATAGGGAGCTTAATCAATATGGAGAGAAGTATGGTGTTCCTGAAGGAACCATGAGACAAGTGAAGAGACCTAAGACATTCTCCAGTTATATGCATTTGATGTGTGATATCCTAGAGAAAGAGCCTACCTTCTTTGAAGAATCCATTCAGAAGAAAGAATGGGTAGATTCAATGATAGAGGAATACCAATCTATAATAGAGAATGATGTATGGGAAATAGTTCCCAGACCAAAGAGAAAGGATGTGGTATCATCTAAATGTCTCTTCAAAATAAAACATGTTGTTGATGGAAGTATTGAGAAGTATAAAGCAAGGTTTGTAGCTCGTGGCTTTTCCCAAAAGGAAGGAATTGACTATGAAGAGACATTTTCTTCTGTAGCCAGATACACTTCGATTAGAACCATCATATCCCTTACAGCTAAGATGAAGTGGAAGTTACACCAAATGGACGTAAAGACAACTTTCCTAAATGGTGTCATCGAAGAAGAANGAGAATATTTATGAAAGAAAGATCAAGATACTCAGGTCAGATAATGGAGGAGAATACACCTCAAAAGAGTTTTTAAACTATTGAAAAGATGTCAGGATTAAGAGGGATCTCACCACTCCTTACAATCCTCAACAAAACAGTGTGGTGGAAAGAAAGAACAAAACTATAATGGAATAAGTGAAGACCGTGATCCATGATCAAGATATTCCAATGTGCTTATGGGTAGAAGCAGCAAAAAACAATAGTATATGTACAAAACCGATTATCCCATACTGCACTTGGGTTCAATACCCCTAAAGAGATGTTCTCTGGAAAGAAGCCAGAAGTAAGACATCTTAAAATATTTGGCTTCCCATTATTTGTACATATTCCGAAAGAGAAGAGAAAAAAGATGGACCCTTCAGGAAAGAAGGGAATATTTGAGGTCTCCAAGGCCTTCATGGTTTATATACCAGGTCACCATCATATTGATATCATTAGAGATGTGACCTTTGATGAATATGCAACACTCAAGAAATCAAGAAGATTTCATCTTGAAGAAGTATATGGAGAGGAACCTATAGCTCCCGGAGTTGTATAATTAGTGAGGGACATTTCGAGAGTTGCAAAACCAGTGAGGGAAGTCATAGCTTCCCCTGATGAGGAAATTCTAGAATATCATGACATAGTATAATTTCAAGAACCTCCTCAGATGATGATCTCCCATAAGAGAAATCATGCTTGGTATAGGGAGCTTAATCAATATGGAGAGAAGTATGGTGTTCCTGAAGGAACCATGAGACAAGTGAAGAGACCTAAGACATTCTCCAGTTATATGCATTTGATGTGTGATATCCTAGAGAAAGAGCCTACCTTCTTTGAAGAATCCATTCAGAAGAAAGAATGGGTAGATTCAATGATAGAGGAATACCAATCTATAATAGAGAATGATGTATGGGAAATAGTTCCCAGACCAAAGAGAAAGGATGTGGTATCATCTAAATGTCTCTTCAAAATAAAACATGTTGTTGATGGAAGTATTGAGAAGTATAAAGCAAGGTTTGTAGCTCGTGGCTTTTCCCAAAAGGAAGGAATTGACTATGAAGAGACATTTTCTTCTGTAGCCAGATACACTTCGATTAGAACCATCATATCCCTTACAGCTAAGATGAAGTGGAAGTTACACCAAATGGACGTAAAGACAACTTTCCTAAATGGTGTCATCGAAGAAGAAGTGTATATAGAACAACCTCAAGGATTTGAAGTTGAAGACAG
>JZKD02S2418330.1:5427-28346 GCA_000966675.3 Picea glauca | reverse complement strand
ATCTTGTAACCTTCCTTTCATAAGTCCATCTGAGAAGTCTCAACACTTAACCATTTTTCCATCTACGTGGACTCGCGGGCTCATAATCTTGTAACCTTCCCTTCATAAGTCCATCTGAGAAGTCTCCACACTTATCCATTTTTCCACTTCTTACCACGGTTTCGTGGGACTGACACTTAGCCTGCCACATGGCTCCACATCACCCGTCAACTGTCGTCCAGTCCAACATGTACCTGCCACTGTGGTAGTACACGTTTTTCTTCTACCATGTTAGCCGACATGTGGTCTCCATGTCATGCCGATGCCGTCGTACGAAAAATACCCCAAATTTTTCCGATTTGCTTATGTTCGAGTATTTTCCAAAGAGGCTCTATTCTTCACATTACCCATGAAATTTCTCTCAATTTTACTGCCGTAATTTCAACAAACAAATTTCAGACATCCTTTTTTTGGCATTCCGTCAAACAGTTTTCTTGCATAGTCTGTAAATTTCACTTCTGCGTTCCACTAATTGGCCCATCTAGGCTTAGTGTTGAAAACTGGAGCTCTGCTACCACTTTGTAACGTACCCATTACCAACGACTCAACAAAATTGGTCTGATACCACTTTGTAATGTACCCAACCACCCAGGCTGGGCCACGCCATGCAAAACTCTCTCTTTTACCACTTTGATACCATTAAATATACTGATATGTTCTGCATATGAACAGAGTTAAACGAAATAATAACAACATACAACAATGATAATTCATACATATAGACAATATAAATTCCATAACAAAACATCATAATTCGTAACATAGCATTTGCACAAATACATAAAGACACTTATCTTTAGTGAATTAAACACCAACTGTGTGCAGACCTTCAACGTTCCTCCCAGCCATAAACCATATTGCTCATAATCTCAGCAATGGGTCATCTTCGAGCTGGGGCTAAACTCTACCCGGCCAAAGGAAGTTTTAAGCTAGTCTAAGGTTTGACAATCAACAACAATTCTCAGATTTAGGTGCCTACCTAGCAACTAGCCTACAACTTACAGTCTCTCATTCCCCACATGCTTGTCCCACCCTAGGAAGTGTGCCCCTTCTCTGCTCAATAGTGCCTCAGTTGCCCACTTCCCTTTCCGGGGCTTCAGCAACAGGCCGAACAAGAAGTCTTTGAGCCCTGTAGCTGTAGCTCATTCTCTGTCAACCAACCTACAGTCCCTTATCCCCGACATGCCCGTCCCACCCCAAGAAGTGTGCCCCTTCTCTGCTCAACAGTGCCTTGGCTGCCCCACTTCCCTTCCAGGGCTTCAACAATAGGTTGGACAAGGAGTCTCAGAGCCCTGTAGCTGCAACTTGGCACCTTGGGAATTAATTCCCAACAGTTCTCTCACCTCAAGTGAATGCTCACGGGCTTGATAACTCGCTTCCTCGATACAACAAATATCTCACATGGAGAGAAATGCCTACGGGCCTGACAACCCGCTTCTTCAACCACGGGCCTGACAACCTGACTCTTCGACCTGCAATAGAATCAGGTACCGGTACAGATGGTAGCATGGATGAGTGGAAAATGGTAGGAATCATGAATGAATAATAGCCAGAAGATGAATTACACTATATCCCCAAATATATATATGCATGTGTCCTTTAAGACACATGGCACCCAAGGGATTCCCTTTTCCCATTTGTAATTCGTTCCCTTCCCAGGAACTTAGGATAACACAAAGTTATATCCATACTTTAGACTTTAAGAATAATAATATAATATTCCTTTGGGATTAATCCCTCAAGCTTAGCCCCTTCTTAGACTCTTAGCCCTCTTTTCTACCCTAGTGGAGTTTAGGCCCCCATCTCTTTTGTGTGGAAGGTCAGCAACATTGATGTACTTTATTAAAATATGAGTGTTTACATATTACAATAATAGGCACGCTGGCCTTTTAGCCAATCCAGTCTCTCCAACCTAATAGTCACATAGGTACTTTGTCCTATAATATCTTGGCTCACCAGCCTATACAACATATGTACAATTGGGGTTCGGCCTAGGGGTATTACACATTCCAATAGGTTTTTCTGGTCTAATATTCATTTGTAGAGAATCACTAACAATGCAAGATAAGACAAGATGTTTTTATTAAGGTCCAATAAATGACCAAAAGGAAAGGTTAATGGGACCAGAAGGAAATGTCAGTGATACCAATCTGTAGGGGTGCCCTAAGCTAGCACTCATAAAAACGGATGTCATGATAAGCTACAACAAATTTGCCTAAATAAGGTCTGAAAACATTATTAATGGTTCTAACAAAAGTGTCAGGTGCATTAGTTAGTCGAAAGGGATTACAAATACCATATTTAGTCTGAAAAGCATTTGTCGAAACATCAAAAGGATCTGTCCTAATTTCATGATAGCCAGGAACAAGATCAATTTTGGTAAAATATTTAGCTCCTTGCAACATTCAACAAGATTGCTAATTTGAGGTGTAGGATATCTGTTTTTAACAATGATTTTGTTGATTCTTCTATACTTTGTGTATAAACACTGTTCATTTCTGTTCTTACAAACAAATAGAACTAGGGAACCACAAGTGGATGTGCTAGGCTGAATTTTCCTTTTCTAATTAATTTTGTCAACTCCCTTTCCAATTCTATGGTTTCAACGACCAAAGTCCTGCAAGGTGGCTGATTAGGAATTTGTGGTCCTAGAATGAGTTTGTTAAATGTTGAATTGCTCTCAAAAGATGAGGGTCCTTAGGTTCAAAAACATTGTAGTAAGCATTCAAAAGATTCTTCATTGAATTAGGTGGAAGTGAAACAATGCTATAATTATCCAATTTGGCTTGTCAAATTATACAAAGAGCAAAATTCTCAGTAGTATTGGTTAATTTGACAACAACTCTTCCTGATACGAGAGTGGAGGCAAAATAAATCTTGAATCAATGGGCTCCGTCATTCTTGCACATTGGTAAGTGCTGGGATGTGCAATATCATATTGATCTGCGTTTCCAAGAATAAGGTCATAGCGTTCAGCATATGACATCACACCAACAGTGTTGATGGAAGGGTCAATAGCAAATGCAATATTATAGACTTTATCAACTTGCATCTGTTTATCATTTGATTTCATCTAGCCCAAAAAGTAATGAGAAGAATGAGGCTTACTGGGAAAATTAAGAGAATTCACAAGGTTTTGTGAACCATCTATGATACAATAAGCTCTCTTTCATTTGTCTATTTTGCATGTAGAAAGCTTCTTTATCTACAAAGGCATATTAAGTGGCCATCGATACTATGTGTGGGTTTGGGGGACTTGGGATTGTTAACTGTAATTAGCTTATCCTTATTTTCTATATTTGTTTGGCTATTCAGAGATCATTCATTAGAATGGCCAAAATGTGCAACAAGTACAATGTTTTCTAGGACCCTTTCCATTATCTAGGACATGATTAATGAAATTTTCTTTTAAAAAATAAGAGCATCATTCTTTCATGTCACTTTTATAGTATCGGTTGTTTTGAGAAGTTTCCTTTTTTCTCTTCAACTGGCAGTTTCTCACAAAGAGAGTGACCTGTTCATCTTATCCTTATTTTCTATCTTTTGTCTGGCTATTCAGACATCATTCATTAAAATGGCCAAAATGCACAATAATTACAATGTTTTCTAGGACCCTTTCCATTATCTAGGATATGGTTAATGAAATTCTCTTTTTAAAAATAAGAGCAGCATTCTTTCAAAGTTTCATGTCATTTCAATGGTATCAGTTGTTTTGAGAGGAGGCAGTTTCCTTTTTTCTTTCCAACTGGTAGTTTCTCACAAAGAGAGTGATCTGTTCATCATATATCAGTTCTTTCCTAGAGGCAAATAGTGTTGTTGGTGATAGTGGCATCCTCTGTTAGTTTCACATTTAATTTGGCAGCTACTTTACTGCTGGGAAGCATTTTTATTGGTCAGGTTTTTTTAACTCAATGTGGTGCATGACCAAGCTCTGTGATTCACTAACATAGCTACAGAGCTAAACTGGCTCTGTTAGCTGCAGCAGCTATGGAACTAGCAAACTTACACCTTCACAAGATGCATATGCTACATAACTAAATATGGAAAGTGAAAGGGACATAATCAAATTCCTTATGTAAACAAATTTAAACAGAAGGAAAGGAACGGAATAAAATTCCTTATGGAAAAATACAGCCAAATTTGGCCTGTGGATTACAATTTGGAGATTTTAGTTTCTCCATGATTCATACAATTTCAGATTGGCAAGATCAGCCTACAAAATGGTTTCAAACTCCAAGAGTAAGAATTGGGCATTTGCTCTCCTACACTTCTGCTGCAGATTGCTGGTGCTGAACCCCTCTTTAAGCCAATTCATTAGATTTATAACTTCTCCCCAACTCATTCAGTTCACATGGAAGTCAAACAGTCTCTGCAGTGATTCATATTCACCAGTGTTGCCTCTATGAGTCCCCCAAGTGGTAGTGTGCAATCAATTTCTCTTTGACTGCTCTCAATTTCCTCTTGTGCGTTTATCATTTAGCTTCAACATCAACCTGCTTATTTCCTTCTACTGAGTAAATTAATGGAACAACGAGTAATGCAGATCGGAAAACAAATCTTTTGATGTCGATTATGTGAGCGCAAGGATGCTCCTGCATCAGACACCCTTCATAAGAGAACATTAGCATCCAGCTCATGTGGACTGAAGTGTGTGCCCTTCAAATTAGGCAGGCCACTGAAGGAGGCCCAACTTCTCTTCTACAGTCCGTGATGCATCCTCTGAATTTCTGTTCTTCCACTTGATTAGGTATTCAAAATAATCTTGGCCTCGATTCTTCCTGCTAACTCTTTTTGCCAATATTTCTTCAATTTTTTTAGCTGGCTTGACTAGCAGTGATCCTTCCCATTCTTCCATGGTTCCTACTTCACCATCCTCTTCTCCTTCTTGAAACTGATATAAGTTAGAAACATTAAATATTGGAGAAATATCAAAGGCTTTCGACAAATTCAACTTGTCGGAGTTATCAGAAATTTTCCTCAGAATTTTACACAGACCAATTTTTTTGTACTTAAGCTTGTTGTATGTCCTTATAGGAAATCTGTCCTTCCTCAAATGTGCCATCACTGTATCACCCTCTTCAAAAACCATCAATCTCCTAGATAAATCTGCCTTTTGCTTATAGCTATCATTACTCTGTTGTAACTTCTTCCTTACTTGCTTATGAATTTCATGCATGCTCTCTGTAAAACTGTCTGCATCAACGCTCCTTTTATCCTCAACTTCGGCAAACTTAACTAAGTCTACAACACCCTTTGGAGGCCTGCCATACACTACCTGAAATGGACTTCTTCCAATGGATTGATTCACTGAATTGTTGTAAGCGAATTCAACTTGAGCTATAGGCAAATCTCATTGACCCAGTTTATCTCCAATCTAACTTCGCAATAAGTTTTCCAGACTTTGATTGACTACCTTTGTTTGAGCATCTGTCTGTGGATGATAAGATGAGCTGTGCTGCAACTTGGAACTCATCTTTTTCCAAAGAGTCCTCCAAAAATGTCCAAGAAATAGAGTATCTTTGTTTGAAGTGATACTCCTAGGCAGCCCATGCAACCTCACAATCTATTGGAAAGATAACACAACCACATGTGTAGCATCATTGGTCTTCTTGCATGATATGAAATGTGAAATCTTGGAAAATCTATCCACCGCAACCAGCACTGAATAATAACCTCTCTGTGTCTCGGGTAGTCCCAAAACAAAATCCATGCTTATTTTTTCCCAAGGCTTCTTTGGTATTCTTAAATGAGTAACAAGCCAGTATTCTGACTCCTTCCTTTGACCATTTGACAAATTCTACAATACTCAACAAACTTCTTGACATCTTTGTTGATGCTGGGCCAACAATAGCTTTCCTCCACCAATGCCTTGGTCATATCCACTCCAAAATGTCTGCCTAAACCTCCACTATCTATCTCTTGAAGGAGGTTCAATCTCAACGAACTCTATGGAATACACAACTTTTGATTTTTAAACAAGAATTCCTTTTGGATTTGGAAATCCAAATATGGTGTCCTATTTGTACCCCATGGCTCTTTGCACACTCTCCATGCCTCTGCAAAATCTATATCTTCGACATACAAGTCTTTCACGCTGTCCAGACTCCAAACTAACCACCTTTACCAACATGGTAGTCAACAACATCCCTCTTTTCCTTAATGCATCTGCAACCTTATTAAACTTTCTAGACCTATGTTTCAAAACAAATGAGTATCTTTGCAAAAACTTCACCTATTTTAAATGCTTTTGATTTAGCTTACCTTCATCATTTATGTATTGCAATGCCTTATGATCAGTAAACAACACAAATTGTTTTGGTAGCAAATGATGTCTCCATTTCTTCAAGGCTTGAATAATGGCATAGATTTTCTGATCATAAAAAAATAATAATTTTTTTCAGAATCATTCAAATTCTCGCTAAAGATTGCTATCAACTTACCTTCTTGACTCAAGGCCGCTCCAATTGTTGAACCACTTGCATCGCAATCTACTTGAAACACCTTGTTCAAATGTGAAAGTGCAAACACCGACTGTTTGGTTACCTTCTTCTTCAAGGTTTCAAAAGAATTTGCCGCTGTTGTTGTCCATTGGAAAACTCCTTTCTTCTTATTCTCAGTGAGTGGTGCACAAATCCCACTAAAGTTTCTGTCAAAATTTTGGTAAATGCTTGCCAAACCATGGAAACTTCTTACGTCAAACGTACATCTAGGCATCGACCAATCCTCAACGGCTTTCACCTTTTTAAGATCTATCTTCAACCCTCCTTGAAAACCACAAAACCCAAGCAAACTAGCTCTTCTTGCAAGAAACTTAGAAAGTACACTTTTTCAAGTTAATTTGTAGCTTCTCTGTATTCAGTCTGTCTAACATTGGCTTCACTTGCTTCAAATGCTCATCTTTGGTCATCTTTGGCCTTGTGAAAAATCAGAATGTCATCAAGATACAAGATGACAAACTTTCCCATAAATGTTTTGAAGACCTTGTTCATCAATCTCATAAATGTACTAGGTGCATTGGTTAATTTAAACAGTATAATCAACCATTCGAACAATCCCTCTATCTTGAATGCTGTCTTCCACTCGTCACCTTCCCTTATCTGAACTGATGGTATCCACTCTGCAAATTTGTTTTTGAAAAGTACTTAGTCCTACCCAACCAATCCATGAGGTCCTCCATTCTTGGTAAGAGAAATTGGTACTTAATAGTAATCTTGTTAATAGCTCGTAAATCAATGCACATTCGCCATTCTCCCTTTTTTGATGTCAATATTGTTGGGATAGCACAAGGACTAAAACTTTCTTGGATCAACCACCTGTCAAGTAATACCTGCACCTACCTATTTACTTCTTCAGTCTTCGTGAGAATCATTTGGTAAGGAGCCTTATTAGGTAGACTTGATCCTGGAATCCAGTCAATTTGATGTGAATACTTCTCATGGGAGGCATACCCATTGGCATATCATTTGCAACAATCTCTGCAAATTCATCCAACAATTGTTGAATCTCCTTTGGCACATGATACTTTTCTTCATCTTCTTGGACCTTCTTGGGTATTATGGCCAAACAAAATTTTGCTGCCCATCCTTATTAAATTCATATGTATTTCTCATGCCATCATGGAAAACCTTCCTATCAAACAACGGTGGTCTTCCAAGCATACATGACATGTGTCCATCTCAACCACATCACATAATACCTGGTTGCTGAAGTTGTTGATATGAAAACTTAGCAAGTATTGCTCCGTCACGTTGACTTGTTGACCTTTTGTAGCCAAGAAACTCAATATGGATAAGGATGAGGAATGTACTTCAATTTCAATGTCTCGATCACCTCAGTGGACACCAAATTTCCTCAGCAGTTTTGCTGCCACTTCCTATTCAACTTTTCCTCTACCTTCAAAACAATTTTGTATGCTTCATCTCTGGTTCGAAAATGTTGGGTACTCATCTTGTCTTGGATCTAAAACTTCAATCTATTTACATACCTCGCCACCCTTTGATAATCTGGCTGTTTAAGTCATGATCTGAGCGGCAATTTGAAGAACTCTTCAGTATACTCCCAGACATATGTCTCTTTCTGCCTCAAATTCTGTGCTTGTCTGCACAAACTTTGCTGGTAATCAACAGACAAGAATTTCTTCTTGATCTTCCTTGCCATTTGCTTCCAGGTTTTGAATCTTATCTTGCTGCTTGTCTACTCCGTTTTTTTACACAACATCCCACTAGAGTGCAACATTCCCTTTCAACTTCGTTATTGTGAAACAAACTCTTTGGGGTCTTAGACATTTTCATACTCTAAATTATCTCTCGAGCTCTCCTATCCAATCAACAAGAGTCTCTACTTTCAGACTACCATCATAGCAAGAAATTTCCACCCTTGCTGTACCTCTATCTTTCAAAAACAAGATCAAATGCCTTATTAGGTTTCTTTCATTAGCATATTTTTCTTCTTCCATCTCGTCTTTTGATTTTGAATCCATTAAGGCTTCAACATCTCCAATTCTTTCGTTCTCCAACTCTTCGATTCTCCTTCACAATTCTTCCAATTCTTGGTTCCTTGTGCCCCCTCTAGTTGCTCCTCTTTGTGGCGGCACTCTTGAAAGTTGTCTCGTAGTGCTCAACCATACTGCCATTCACATGCCTTTCTTCCCAGCATTGCCTCCCACCACTCTTCTTCTAGCAATCACAAGATGGAATGACCCTCTCACAAGTCTCCATGCTTGCACAGTTGCACAAGAACTAATCACAAAGAATCCAAATCTCAGGAGCTAATTGGTTTTTATAATTCTGCAATTTCTGAACCTAGATTGAACCTTTCTCTAATACCACTTGGTGCAGGACCGAGCTCTTTAATTCACTAACATAGCTACAGAACTAGATCTGCTCTATCAACTTAGTCACCGGGTTCGTTGATTTTTATGCTCAAAGTTCGAAAATCAACGAACTTTATCAGAAACCGATCATAATTGTTCAAGTTCGACGGACTTGAAGGCGAACTCGAATGCGAATAGGAACACGAACAAAAACGTTGAAATTCGGCGAACTTGGATGAAATTCGTTTTAAATTTTTTGGAAAAGCCCCACCACATTAAACCCTCTCCCGCTCAGCGTTAGTTCTATTGTTTCGCGTGCCCGGAAAGAAACCTAATCTCCATCTCCAGACTCCCATACGCTGCATAGCCAATCTCCAATCTTCAACACTGGCTCGCTACACGACAACGGACAGTGAACGCGCCAATCTCCAACACCGACACGCTAGCGGCTACACACCCTGACATTGGACAAGCCGACAACAAATTTCCATCTCCAACCGTCAACCAATAGCACATCCAAGCGGCGACGGGTCAAGACTCTTGAGCACACCCTCGATGGGTTGAGCAATAACACACTACACAACTCCATTTCTTCTAGGCTCTCGTGAGCACACCCCAAATGACGACCGTGGTCCGTGACTGATGAATGTGGTCTGCGTCTGGTTCTGAGCAGACTACAGTGTACAGATGTGTGCGATGTGTAGTGAGCAGAGTCCAGAGGAATCTGCAGGTGTGTGTGACGTACATTGAGCGGACTCAAGCCTCCAGGTGTGTGCGACCGTCGACGTGCACTCAACAGACTCTAGAACAATTTGCAGCCAGCCTGTAGCCTGTAGGTGCATTTTAAAATTTTTTATCACTGTATTTTTTAATTTTTATCAATGCATTTTTTAATTTTATCAATGTATAATTTTATTTTTTTACAACAGAAGTTAAAACTCGAACCAGAATTGTAGAACTATAGTCTATAGAGAATAGAACCCCCTCATTTCACAATTTAATTTTAAATATAAACTCTAATTACTTATAAAAAAATTAAAAATGCAGAACCTCATTCATCAATGGCGCCTCCAAAATCTATAGTTGAGGTATGGAAACATGTCAAAAAAGAGGGGAATAGTCTTGTTTGTCAGTTATGTGGACATCATTTCAGTGGCTCTTTAACAAGAGCAGTGGACCACTTCCTTGGTATCAGTAATGGAAGTGGAGGTGGTGTGGAAGGATGCAAAAAGATCTCTGATGAGAAGAAAGATGCAGTGGAGAAAGACTACAATAAATCAAAGGTAGAAAAGGGAAAACAAAACATGAAGAGACAATGAATTGAAAGAGAGATTTCCATGTCTTCCTCAAACACCATTCATTCTTCATCAAACATTGGTGGCTCAAGTTCTGCCTCGACAAAAACAGTTGGAACCAAAACATTAAACCAGTTTTGGAAACCTGTTGAAAAACAAGAAGTTGACGATGCTGTTGCTGGATATTTTTATGCATGTGCAATTCCATTCAATGTGGCCAGGAGTCCATATTTTAAAAATGTATTGAAAAAGGCCATCGATTTTGGAAAGGGGTATGTTCCTCCTGGATCCAAGGCTTTAAGGATCACTTTGTTTAGCAAAACAAAGGACAAAGTGACAAACAAGTTGGATGACATTAGAAAATCTTGGAAGCATACAGGTTGCATGATTTTGAGTGATGGTTGGTCAGATTTGTGTCATTGTCCATTGATCATTGTGTTGGTTTATGGCCCTCAAGGGGTATATTTTTTGAAAGCAAGTAATGCAATGGATGAAGTGAAGACAACATAATTTATTTTCAAAATTTTAGATGAAGCAATTCCAGAGGTTGGGGAGAAAAGTGTTGTCCAAGTTATCACAGATAGTGCCTCAAATTGTATTGGTGCAGGGAAAATGATTATGAAGAAGTACACAAACATTTATTGGACTCCTTGTGCAACTCACTGCTTGGATTTATTGCTTCATGATTTAGCCAAATTTCCATGGGTCAATGAGGAAAAACAATTGCAAATTTTATCATCAACCATCATCTCACTTTAAGCATATACATGAAAAATGCAACTAGAGAGTTGTTGAGGCCTTGTGATACAAGGTTTGCCACATTTTATATTACTCTGAAAATAGTTGTTGAGGAGAAAACAAGCCTAAGAATTGTTTTCTACAATATTGAGTGGGAGAGATCTCACCTTTCAAAAGAATCGAAGGGAAAAAATGTGGATCAAATAATGCTCAGCAATAGCTTTTGGGAAAATGATGACAAAGTTTTAAAAATGTGTAATCCAATTGTTAATGTGCTCCACATGGTTGATGGTGACAAACTTTGTATGGGTTTTATTTATGAGGGCATGGATTGTTGCAAGGAAGCCATTGCAATTGCTTTTGATAATGTGGAAGCTAATTACCAAGAGATATGAGAGGTAATTGATCAAAGATGGAAGATGATGCATAGTCCTTTACATGCAGCGGCATGCTATTTAGACCCTAGATTGTTTGGAATACCAAGACATCAGGATGAAGAAGTCATGATTGGACTTTATGAGACTATTGACAAGCTAGTTCCAGATCCATCAATTGCATATTCAGTTAGATCTCAGCTCAGAGCATACATGTTAGAAGAAGGGGTATTTGGAACCAAATCAACAAAGTACGATAAGATTAAAGTTGCTGGAGCAATATGGTGGGAATTTTATGGATCGGGGGCCCCAAAATTGCAAAATTTTGCAATCCGTGTTTTGAGCCAGGGATCAAGTGCATCATCTTGTGAAAGGAATTGGAGTTCCTTTAACCATATTCATTCTAAGAAAAGAAATAGATTGTTATCTGGAAAATTAGAAGATCTTGTTTATGTTCGCAGTAACTTGCAGTTGGATTTAAGACTCATCCAATTCTTATACTCCATGGCTCAGTCCTAGTCCAGATGCATCAAAWGATGGAGATGATCTTGGCAATGAGAGTGATAGATCCTCAGCTATTGCTGAATTCAATGGTGATCATGCTTCTAGTGGTTTTACCGTCCCTAGTSCTCTTGATGACATAGAGCTTTTTGATGTAACAAGTAGGCCACAGGAACATCAAGAATGAAACTTGTGTTCCTGTTCTAGTTTTGTTTTTGCATGTTGTCTTTTGTAAAACTTTTTAATGTTATGTTCATGTCTTTAATGCTATGTTTCAAACTTTCATAAACATGTTTTTAGATTTTGAACAAGACAATGTGTTTTTAAAATATATATGTTTCATGATTAATCATGCTGGTATGCTATTTTATTAAATATATATGTTTCATGATTAATCATGCTGGTATATATTTTATTAAAATATATATGTTTCATGATTAATAATGCCGAGTATCGAATTTTATTAAATATATTTTTTATTTTTTCAAATTTTGTACTATGTTGAACTTAATGCCGAATTTTATCCCCAAAATTTTGACTATCAAATTTTTGTTGAACTTCAAGTTCGCTGAATTCGAACATGAACATGAACCAGGTTACTAAGTCTATCAGAGTGCAGCGGCTATAGAACTCGTGCACTTACCCCTTCACAAGATGCAGATGCTACATAACTAAATATGGATAGAAGCAACAACGTAAACAAATTTAAATAGATGGAAATGGACATAATTGAACTCTTTATTGAATAAGACCGCCAAATTCTGCCCGTGGATTACAATCTGGAGGTCATACAATTTCAGATTGGCAAGATCAGACTGCAAAACAGTCTCAAACTCCAAGAACACAAACTCGGCATTTGCTCACCCACTATTCTAATGCATATTTATGGAGCTGAACCCCTCTTCAAGCTAATTCATTATATTTATAATTTCCCCTCAACCCATTCAGTTCATGCTGAAGTCAAATAGTGTTTGCAGTGATTCATATTCACCAGTGCTGCCTCTGCGAATCCCCCTAGTGGTAGTGCATGGTCAATTTCTCTTTAACTTCTCTCAATTTCCTCTCATGCGTTTGTCTTTTAGCTTCTGCAGCAACGCATGGATCCATAGCCAAAGGGAAAGGAGCACTGTGGTCTTTACTTCCGTCTAATGCATATTTATGGAGCTGAACCCCTCTTCAAGCTAATTCATTAGATTTATAATTTCCCCTCAACCCATTCAGTTCATGCTGAAGTCAAATAGTGTTTTCAGCAATTCATATTCACCAGTGCTGCCTCTGCGAATCCCCCTAGTAGTAGTGCATGGTCAATTTCTCTTTAACTTCTCTCAATTTCCTCATGTGTTTATCTTTTAGCTTCTGCAGCAATGCATTGATCCATAGCCAAAGGGAAAGGAGCTCTGTGGTCTTTACTTCTGTGGCAAGAATGCACTCCTTCCATAGCCAAGGACGATTAAGCCTCATATCACTTCTCTTCTGTAGCAGTGTCGACCTCCTTATTTCCTCAGCAAATTAATGGAACAATGAATAATGCAGACCGGAAAGCAAATCTTTTGATGCTGATTACATGAGCCCAAGGATGCTCCTGCATTACCGTGACAGTGGTTTTTTCATGCTAACTATGGCATCTCTTGTGGAGAGTTACTTTCATTAGCCAGGAACCCTTTTTGGCATTGCCCTGATGTTGTTTTGTTCATTTTCTCATGCAGTTTCTTGTTGCCTTTTTCCACTATTGAACACCAATTTATTTTTGAATAAATTGATGCTCTTAAATGTTTGAACAGATTTTTTTTTGAGGGTAGATTTATTTCTCTAAAGGTTGCTTTTTCTTTTTTTAATTTGTAATTTTTTTCCCACACTGATCTCTTTCACATCAATTTTCTCTGTTAGTGCATAAGCTCTTTGATATTTACATGGTTCTTTATCAGTCATTTTTTTTTGATAGAGTAGGCAATGAAGCTTAGGATGGTGCACTGTTATACCAGTCACCACTCAGAGGCACACATGCACAGAACAACGTAAAGAAAAATATAAATGTCTATATCAATGAATAGATGAATACAAGAGATGGTGATACCGTGATAGGCAGTTAGTGAATTGTGGTCACAAAAAATAAATGGACATGCGCATTGAAATAGCATAATACATTGATATTAAATTATATTTTGTGGTTCATCTTTTTTTTCCCAAGGAAAACCTCATTCCCCCTCTTCCCAAATGGATGGTGGCTCAACTACCAGCCACAATAGCAGCTGGTAGCCCAGTGGGACTCAGCTGGACTAGAATCAGAGACTTCATGGTGAAGTCTGCCTTGAAACAGTCCGTTTGAACCAGTTGAGCTAACCGACTGGGCTTATACATTGTTATTTATATGATAGGAACACAAATGATTTCTTAGAGTATGATGTGGCAAAACATCACAGTCCCTGTGTACAGATTGTAGATGGGCATATGCTTCTCTGAGTTCTGTTCATCATATGCATTTTGGACTCTTTCATTTAACAGTTATGTTTTTGATCTACTGTTGTTTTATTTTATTTTTGATATTTGCTTTCTTATGAAGTTAACTACTGTTAGATTTTCATTAGTTTCGTTAACATTAGATTTACCATAGCATTTTTTTATCTTGTTTTAACATTCAATGACCATATACTGAAATATATAAGCAGCAGATAAACAAGCACAAGAGGACACAAAGATTTATCCTGGGAAAACCCCAAATGGGGAAAAAACCCAGCCAACTTTTCTTAGAGAGAATCTTTTCAATATTCCAATACAACCATGAACAAGCTCTATTTGCAAGAGAAAACCAACAATGAAGAAATCCTGATAACAAATACTTATCTTTTTCTTGTCAAACCCTAGTGAGGGTAGACAAATGAGCAGCATCCACAAAACCTTAGCACAACTCTTCCAGAGGTAGCGTACAAGAGAAACCACCAAGAGCCACCAAGAATATCCTTCCCCAAGTGGGGTGTACTCTCCAAGAGAACCAGAAACCAGAAATAGCGATACTGCTGCAGCTCTGCAACTGCCTAGTGTGCACTGCAGAAGGAGAACTGTGTGGCTGTACAAATGAACTGACTCAGACTTGTATTTATACTACTCTGGGCACCTGTCTGGGGCCGACTTCTTATTTTGGGTCTTTAAATTTACTTTATTATTTCTGTGGGCCAACTCCTCTTCCTGGAAATTATATTTCCACTTTATTATTATTTCTTGTGGGCCAACTTCTCTTCTGTGGTCTTCTATTTCACTTTATTCTTTTCCGGGGTGTTCTTCAACTGTTCAATGGTCTTTCTTTGACTTTTTGGAATTTTCTTCTCTAAGAAAAGTTGTCCAGGAGTAAATACCTCCCGCAGCTACCAAAACATCAACAATTACTAAGTGGAAAGGATGTATTTGTGTTGCTAATTTCATTGGGCCTTTTATTTGATGAGATACTATTTTGTAATTTTTCTTTACTTCATTGCTTTCATATTGGTTGCAGCTGAGGAATCTGGTTTGGGCTACTTCCAAGCATGATGTATACTTGATAAGTAATTACACTGTTATGCATCGGTGTTCATTGAACCGGAGAAGCACAGAAGTTCTCAATGTCGCTGAACCATTGGCTCCAGCTCCAGAGGTTGATTTTATATCATTTGTTCCTTGTATACTGACAAAAGAATATTCTTTAGTTTCCTTGACTTGTAATTTGAATCTCAAACAATTTTAATTTAGAAAAAGCTTTCTGTATCATAACTTATTGCAGGTACGGAAAAATCTCTGGGCTGTACAGCAAGGTCTGGGACGGATACAGATTAGTACAATGTGTGTTGAGGGAAATCTTCTAGTTGCTGGTGGATTTCAGGGAGAACTGATTGCCAAGGTATACTAAGCTTGTTGTTGGAAGATTATCTTCTAAATAATACTATGCCTTTTGTGGTTTATTGGTCCCTGGAAGTGACGTGATGTTTGGACTGATTTCCATTCAGTCTTTGCTTCATTGTTGCCCAAATTTCTGTCTCGTGCATTCCTCATTTTTAGACTGTACATGAATTTTCAGATAGCTGCACTTCAAGAAGTATTTGGAAGTGTTGTGCCCAAAGAATGTTTAAGGTCTTGTTTCTATGGTGTGCTAGAAATTTGAAATTCTAATGGCTTAGATTAAGCATTGCATAAGACATTTGCATGCCACCCTTGTGAAGGTGGCTGTTTGAATGCCATCTGAAATAATCGTACTTCTTTCGTTGAAATCATATGTATATATATGTGTGTGTATGTACTGTAATGAGAAAAATTGAACCTAATATTTAGGATAATACTGCCTCCAGAATTTGGATCACCATGGAGTTTTATACTGTGCAAAGATCAGTCATGATGAGAATGCTATCACTAATGCCATTGAGATCTATGAGAGTGCAAGGTAAAACATGTTGGGTGAAGGTAAATTGGCTTATCATATCGGTATTGATTGAGAATTGTTTATTTGGTAATGTGTTGGAATCTGATGCAATTTGAAAAATGCATTGATCATGTTGACAGTGGTGCAAAACAATTGATGACCTCAAATAATGACTCAGTTGTACGCATGTTTGATGTTGAGACCTTCTGTATTCTCCGGAGTAATACTTTTCCGTGGGCTGTAAATGTAAGCTAAGATCTCTTTTCAAGAATCAACCATAAGGATTTATACATCAGTATCAGTATGAAAATGACATTTTGTAGTGATAACATTCAGCTGTTTGTTTTCTGTCTGCTTTGCAGCATACTTCTATTAGCCCAGATAAAACACTTGTGGTAGTGGTTGGAGATAATGCTGATGGACTGCTTGTGGATCACCAGACTGGCAAGGTACGAAATAGTTCCTCATCTTGTTGGTTGGGGTTTTTGATTACAGAAGTTGCTTTTGTCTTCTTATTTTCTAGATATTTTATCAATCGAACTTTCCAGGTCGAGTGGTGAAATTATATTCTTTGTAGGACAATCTTCTTTGCAGGGCCAATATTATTGAAAAGGATAGTCCATAGATATCATTTTATAACCTTGCTCAAGTTTGAAGTGGAAGAGTTGATGGCTGGTGGCAACTACCCATTGGCTCCTAAAGTTCCATACCACTCCCACACACTAATTAGGCCTTTATACTAAAGAGTCGATGTCAATAATAATTTGTAATTACTAATGACGTCCTTTAGCCATATTTGTGAGTTTGACATCTACATTTGTTGTTTATCAAGATAATGACAATTGTAGGAGTATTTATTAACAATCGTGCATTCTTTTCCAGATTGTTTCTAGTCTGAGAGGGCATCTGGACTACTCATTTGCATCTGCATGGCACCCGGATGGTAGATATTTTGCTACAGGAAACCAGGATACCACCTGCAGAGTCTGGGACATTCGGAACTTAAGCTCATCTGTAGCAGTCTTGAAAGGATACATTGGTGCAGTGCGGTCATTGAGGTTCTCATCAGATGGCTGTTTCCTAGCAATGGCCGAGCCAGCAGATTTTGTACATGTCTTTGATGCTAAGCACAATTATGATCAATGTCAAGAGATTGATCTTTTTGGTGAAATCGGTGGCATATCATTTAGTCCGGACACAGAGGCACTTTTTATTGGAATAGCTGATCGAACATATGGGGGCTTGCTAGAGTACAATCGATGTCATGCTAATAGATATCTAGATTCCTTGATATAGGAGTCAAGTTGTTCCACTATACACCTTAAGATGGGAGGTGTCAAAGGGGTTTAAAGTAGGTGTAAATTCTTTTATCCCTTTTGTTGAATGAACTTACTCCCAAGGCTTTTTGGTGGTTAATTCAAACGATGGGGTTTGCTGGAACTATGGTGTGGCCTATAAGTCCGAAGTTGCGAGTTTGAGTCATGTTAGGGCCTAGTGTCCATATATATTCAAAATGTATCTGGACATCTGAAAACCATGTAAATAAGATGTAAAGTAAGCAGTTTATATATGCTGTTCACATGGATGGTTTCTTGATTCTCCATGGCTGGCAGTAGAGTGGAGAAATTGAACCTTTCTGGTTGTGTCAAATAGATCTTTTTCAGGCTATCTATGAACTTAAAGAAATACTTCCGAGTAGACTAAAGGATGTGCCTTTACTTTGATCCCTTTGTCATATTGCTTTGTTAAACTCCTGTTAAGTGCAGACCTTACTGTTGATAGTAGCTGAATGAAATTAGCTAATACAAGATAAAAATTTCAAGTTTTATTTAAAAGGAAAAAGCAGTGGAAGCAGGTGAAGTTTTCCAAATCTGTAGTCATGAATGCAATTTTGTAGTCGCACCACTTCTAAAGACCAAATAACATTAGCTCTCATTTCAATGAAATTGGGCTCCAGTCGCCATCAGAAGGATGACTTTTTGCAGTTCCCTTAAGACATGACCTAAATTACATTATAGTGATATATGATCTAATTATCTAGTAGCATGCCTCTACAGTGCCATTATCTATTGACGAAAATTTGAAGGGTTTTAATTGCCCACAACCCTTCGGGTTCAAATATGCCATGCAAATGCGCCAAATATTATTTAAGTCTAAAATGAACATAATTGTATGCAAAAGTTGGGTTATTGGTTTAATTTCTTTTCTGAAATGGTACGGGTTTTAATTCCCCACAAAATTTGCAACGTTGCTAATTGTCCTTTGGGTTCAAATATCCTATATGGCAAATGAAGCAGATATACTCATGCATACAATGAACATAATTATATACAATATTATAGTTTTTGGAGTAATTTCTTTACTGATGGTTACTAACGTGCTACTTCTCTCTTTATTTATGCTGAAGTTGAGCGAGAGCTTTTTTTAGAACTTTTGAGATGAAAGTTCTACCATTTTGTCTTTTGGCACCACTTGGTGCAGAGTACATTTAACTCTGTTGCTATTGTAGTATCGCATCGTGTCATGAAAATTGACTAGTGCTATATGTTACTTTGTATATTTTTTGAAGATTTATTTGCGATAGTATTGACACTGCTGTGGGCGCTGATACAATAGAGTAATATACGATTCCAGGTAAGCAAAGTGATTGTTAGACACCCTGATACCACTTATTTAGTTCTTGGTGTTTAGATTGGGAATTGAGGTTTTCACAAGGTTTTGTCCAACTTACCATTCAACCAGTGGGTGGTGCACTGGTTTTCAGTGTATTATAGGGATGCAAAATTACATTAAGTGTATTATTACAAGTCAATTCTTTAAAGGCAACATATCTATTGGGCTCAATGTGATGGTTGTATACTAATAATTGACTCGTCTATTCTTGTATATCTTGTATACTAGTTGACTCGCATGCAATTCTCACATTGCATTATAGAAATTTGAACTAAGATAATTCTCCTACTTATGCTACCTACATGTTCTATCTTCCCTTTTTACAATGAGCATTGAATATAAACTTTATCCAACAATTCTTATATTTGCATCTTCATTTCCAAGAGTTTGTGGAAGCTCGTTTTGTAAGGACCCTCAAATATAGGTTCACGTCCAAGGACAAGTTCAATGGAAAAGTCCATCTCTTCTAGGAGGTAGTCTTGACAACTCGACCGGTAATACATCAGAAAATCTCTTGGAACTAGAAAATCTGAGTCCAGGCCCTTGGTTTCTTTCAGGGTCTACAACATGTACTATGCAAAGCTGGTCAGTTTTTCTTCAAGCTTTCTCACTTGCATAGAAGAAATTTGATTAAGGGATATAGTCCTAGAGATTCTCTGAACTCTTATCGGATTCCCCTCATCATTGATACAATTGAAGTTTTTTTCATAAGAATCCACTTTTGGCTCAATGAGGCATGAGTCAGTGATGACCACTGAAAACATCATATGATCCTATAATAGAATTTGGAAATTGACATGAGTGGAAAGCTTACCCAATTCCACTTCACAGTTATCTTTTGCATGATCTCAATAGAATATGGTGTCTTTAATTTTCTTGTGCTAAGCCAAAAGTTTGAAACTACATTTGGTGTCACAAAATAATGAATGGTCCATAAATCTCTTAATACTAGATATATGATGAGGACCTAACATCCCTTGGTTTTTAATTATGGTATGGTGATGATTTGGTTGTGCTGCTCTTCCAAATCTGCATAAATTTGGGGTATATTCTGCACTTCCTCTATAGTTGGTGCTCATTGCACATTATTGAGCTTACTTGGAACAAAGGAAATATTTAAATTGGAAAGTTGTTGAGAACCCTTTAGAGGCTATAATGGGAGTGTTTTTTCTCAAATTGATGTTTCTTACTCCTTTTGGCCAAATTTTTAGTCTACCAAAGGAACTTTTTTTTTTCCCAAAGAAAAACTTCATAGGATCCCCCCTTGAACTGCAAGAGCCGCTAGTAACCTTGAAGGACTCCATTAAATTGGAACCTATGACCTCCCCATTCACAACATGCCTTTGAGGGATGGTCCCACTAACCCTCGAGGCTATCTACTAAAGAAACTGCCAAATTATTTTTGGGTTAAGCTCGTTCTTATGGTTGAATTTCAAATCAATTTAAGCTTCTTGTTACGCCCAATCTCATAATATGTGAAATCTGTGAATATTTGAAACCATAGCCAAATTTGCAAATTTTCATTAAATATAAGATTTTAGAGAATATAATGCCCCCATCAAAATAGTTCATTTTCAAATTATTCATTTTTTGTACTTTTAATTTTTTTTTTCTTTGGGTGGTAGCTTGACTATATGGTATATGGTTAACTGTATTAATCATAATGTTGACTATATCAAATATATGGTTGACACTTATATTACCATATTGAATATATTGTTGACCATATTGAGTATATATTTTACCATTGTGAATATATGGTTCGCGATATTAACCATATGGTTACCAAAGTTGACCATATGGTTACCAAAGTTGACCATATGGTTGACCTCATAAACTAAATGGTTGACCATTCAAATTACAATATGGTTAATCATATAATTTGAGAAGAAGTGAGTTAATAAGTGTACAAACTTATTTCTGGTGAGTCCATTATTTTTTAGTGAGGCAAAGTTCCATTTTGATCCATTAATTTTTTCAAATTTCCAGATTTGAGTCATCTTAAATTGGGCCAAAATCAATAAGGAGAACTACAACTGCCAACAAAATTCATACCAGATTTGGGGAAGAATTTCCACAAAAAAGATGTTGAGTTTGTCCACTTATTAATTTAATCCATTTGATATTGGTAATATAATTGACTCTATTTACCATATGATTTTCCACAGTGAATATATGGTTTACTATATGGACTATATGATTAACTGGTTAACCATATTGTTGACCTAATTGACTAGATGCTTATCCATATTAAATTTATGGTTAACCATATTCTCTATATAGTTGATCAACTATATGGTTGATGATTTGTTGTCCATATTGATTTTATGGTCAATATTATCGACTATATTCATAGTATGGTTGATCACATTGACTATAAGGTTGACTCTACTTTTGGCAATATGGTTGAGGATATTGACTATATATATGCTTCGCCATAGTGAATATATATGTAAGACCATTTAAGTCATAAATACATCATTATAACATTTAATAGCTTTAAGGACATGGGATCATAATATGTGTACAACTTTGATAGTTAAATACTACCATCATATTTCAACATTTAGTTCTGATTACATTTCACTACAATTCCTAGATTAATTAGATTAGTTGATCTAATAAATTATTGAGTTACATGAAACATCGATCCACTATAATTGAACAAGTGCTGCATGGCAGCGTAGTCCTTGTCGGGTTGGAACAAGAATAAATGCACTGCTATGGCGGGATCGAGGGAGAAATAGAAGCCCAAAGCAACAGACACGTGGGAAGCAACATGAAGTACAGGTGGTATCCATGCAAAAAATGACTCGTGCCACTCTGTGACACACCAGCCTAAGACATCAGGTTGGTACATGACCCGGGGAGGATGTCACTGCGGAAGTAAGGCCGGAGTCCCAAAGAGCTGTAGTCTCGAATTTTCGAATTATTTAATCATAATATTATATTAAAATGAGGTTAACAAGTAATTAGCAAGAAAGTGACTTTGTGTGAGCATTTCATTCTATTAAACAAATCCTGTCTCTATATGTGTTATGATAAATAGAGTTATATGCGGTGGAGGAGAAAGAAATATATATATATATATATATATATATATATATATATATTTGAAAATGTGTCCAATGTCGAAGTAGTTTTTCCTATACATTTGCAGAGGTTGATCTGCAATTTCTCTCCAGGAAGAGGGCATCTTTGTATATCACCAACTGGGCATTTCAGTATAGTGCCAACTGGTATCTTTGCAACATGTCTATTCAGTTGATTGTTTTTATTTGGCAAAGATAATTTTTTTTCGAAGGTTTCTATTTATGCGGATATTCTTGCAGATTAATCTGTTAGCACTGAAACGACAACCTAACGAGGATGTCAATCCTATTTCGTTTTTTTTATAGATGTGATACTCCTGTTTAAGTTTTTTCCTAGGGCGTGTATAGTTTGAATATGGGACTTAGAAAATTTCCGTCGTAATGACTTGAAGCAATACAAAATGATAGTAGTAGTTTTTTTGTTTGTTTGTTTTGAAATAAAGGTTCCTGGAAAAAAAGACCAGGAATCACACACATTAAACATTCAAATTTAATAAACACAATTTCTTGACATTCATCATAGTTGAAGATAAAATTTTCTCAGCACATAAAAATAAAAGAAGATGATCGATATGCATAAAGAGAACTAATTTAGCATTCCGAAAACAGGGTCACAAGGCACCGTCGAGATTGTTCTCGAAGTAGTTTTCTTTGAAATTTATTAAAAATTAATAATGTCTGTTACATATTTCTGGAAATTTAAATGCGTTTTCCATATAGACTGGGATTGGGGCTCCCACAGACCATAAAAGAAATAAGTACACGAAATATGACTGTAGAAAGAAGAAGTGGGCGACGGTAGAGAGGAAGACCTAAAAAGAAGAAATTGGAAGTTATCTTTGGTTAGAGATTTCTATTTAAAGAGGTGGAATAACTGGATTGATAAAGAAAACAAAATGTGATCAATATAGACTTACTATGATGGTATCTATTTCTCCCTTTGCTATTTGCTTGTTGATGCCTTTTTATTTCTCTCGTCGACGACCACTGGAATCGTGCCAACCGGTTGTT
>JZKD02S2418308.1:13630-28347 GCA_000966675.3 Picea glauca | reverse complement strand
TATCATAAAATAATAAAACGATTAATTCCCTTTTTAAATTTTAATCCAACAGATTTTTTTTGTTATGAATCAATTTAATTTCTTACTCCCTTCGTGTTACAAGATTTAACAAAGACTATAATTATTATTTATGTTGTTTTTATTATTATTATTTTTTTATAGCTAGATAAAATTTTACCACTAGCATAGTTTAGACTTAGACCTTAAATTTTTGTACAGGGCGACATTTAATTAGGGAATTTGTTTTAAAATTTTCTTAACACGTTATTCGTTCTAAGGCCATCTAGGTTCATTCATCTATCATCAACAACGCGACGTGCCCTTCAGGACGCAGTAGGTGCTCCAAGGGTACCACTCACCTTAATTTGTTTCCCTTGCGCGATGTGTCCTTCAGGACGCACTACGTGCTCCAAGGGTGTCACTCGCCTCTTGACTGACTTTGTAGACATCAATAACCCCTGGAGTCAATACTCCGCCAGGTGAACTTGTGGGAGACTAAGGGCCTCTAAGGAATAAGGCTCGCGCCTTATTGTGCGCCCCTTAAAATCATCGTGAGCGACTGCCACAGTTTTTCCTCACGACATCGTGGGTCCTCTCGAACTAGGTAAACGTTAACCTACAGTTTGAGCCACGACGAGAGTGCTAGTAGGTTGTGGCAGTGTTGTTGTCCACACCTCTCCCTCAACATCTCTGGTAGTCGTGTGTGACCCCTTTACTCCACATGTGAGTCTAGTTGGCAAGCTATCGTCAGCGTGCATCATCAACAAATCATGTTAGAACATATCCATATCATATCATCTAATCAGATGCACTAATATCATAGTAAAACAATCAAATTCCAATGGCACACTCCCTGACTCGATCTGAAGTCCAAGGGGTTCCATCGATGCCTCTGCATCCTCGAGGTCCAAAATCCTACACACTCAATAAACCGAGTCAATAGCACCTGTCTATGTCAATGCAGTAAAACAACATGTCATCAACCCATAACGCCTCATAATCAAAATCAAAAGTTTTAATAACATAATAATCCAGATCACTTGCGAGCAAGTGTCCTCAAAGAATAAGTCCGCTTAGTGCACCAGAGAGGGATGTTACATTGAGAAAAACAAATAGGAGAATCTATATAACTCCATTTAATGAAGTTTCTCCAAGAATCATCCATCTGTCTGATTAAAGTACGAATTTCATAAGTAGCAAATTTCAATGCAGTTAAAAAAATTTACACGGAAGGAAGAAACTTCCAATCTCCATTACTCGCACACCAGGTTAAGAAATTTATAGTTTGAAAACAAAATGTTTTGCAACCTTATTATTCAATCAATAGAATATCCAAATGGCAACTTTGGTATTTTACCAGAGTTTACAAGAACTTACCAATTGCTCAACTTTACCATTCTTACCAAAATTTAAGGAAAATGGTCCTAAGACCAAAAATTTCCCCACAATAATTTTACTTTTCTACCAGAATTTACTGCCTACCACAATTTAGGGGATTCCTCCCAAATTTGTAGGAAATTCAACACGAGTTTAGCATAAATGTTTATTTATGCCCAAAACAGAATTTTGAGAACTTTTGTATTTTAATTCAATTAGGAAATTTCATGTTTAATTCCTAATTATTTTTCCATGATAACCAGTTATAATGACTTTTAATGTTTTTCCATATTTGGGATTATCTCCTAAGGTCCAAACAAGTTTTATATCCTCTTAGTTTCCTGGCATAAGATTTGAGGACAAACTATAATAAAACATTAGTATGCAGAAATCTCTTTCTCTCTCTCTCTCTCTCTAATGATGCTTAATAAAGATTTCAATTGTTCACTCATCATTTCCTATGTATGAATTAAACTATGAAACTCAATCAACCACAACATTCACTCCCATAATTTGGCACAGGCAGTCACAAGGTGAAGTTGTTCCCAAGATAAAAATCAGCTGTAACATTTTCACATTAACACCCAAAATTCACAAGGCACTTTTAACAGAAGATTGAACTCATATTTCTCCAAAACACAGTCTATAAGTATTTCTGAACTTAACATTGTAGAGATTTAGAAAAATATACTTATCTAGAAAATAGATGTTGATGGAGCTACTGAAAGGGGTGCCCTTTTCCTCCCAACCATAGGCACAACAACTCTTGAATGGATTTACTGCTGGCCACCCCCTAGCTAGATCATGATTATTTGAGAGAGACTCTTCCTTCTGTATAGCAATAATCCAAGATGAAGGTTACTCTCCTCCTCCCATAAGAACTTGGAAAATCAATTTTCTCTCCACCAAGCAAGGGGGATTGCAATGAGTGCTTCCTTAGTCACTCATCTTCTTTGCAACCCCGTTTATCATCTTGGCTAGAAAAACATTGCCCAACAACTCTTGTACTTAGAAACAAATTCATTTTCCAGTTCTCTTCAAAACCAGAGAGTTGCACATGTTCTCCCTCCTCAGAAATAGTCACCAAACCCATTTCTCTCGCCTTCCCTCTACTTAGAAAATGGCTCCCATACTCAAATAATTGTTTCCCCTCTTCTTTTGCTCACTATTTATCCTTGTCTCTTGCTTTCTTTAGTCATATTTTGTGGGTCAAATCTCCCAATTCGTGGGTCAGTCCAGAATCCCCTAGATGGGTACTTTTTTTCCCATGCTTTTGAGATAAGGAATTTTTGGTACAACACCCATTCATTTTCATAAGTGTGGGAAGTTGATAGTTCATCTACCAACTTCCTCCATTAACTACAAATCTAGAAAAATGGGCAATCTTGATTTTTCTTGATTTTTTTGGCAAGGGAAATTTCCTTATTTATTCCCTCTCATGGCATCATGACCGATATAGGAAATCCTCCCTCAAAATTTGTCCAACATTTTCCTTTTGACATTAGTAGCATAAATATTAACATTACTCTTTTAGAAAAATGTAGTTATATTTACAAGCTGGGGGAAACAAGGGTATTACAACTTTTCTATATTACAAGAATTTCAGGATGTTTTCCAAGAGATTCCTGGATTACCTCCTAAAAGAGAGATAGATTTATCTATAGACTTAGTACCCAGAGCGGTACCAGTATCAAAAGCTACATATCGGATGAACATATTAGAACTTAATGAACTAAAGTACCAACTTCAAGAATGATTAGACAAAAATTATATTCGACCAAGTGTATCTCCTTGGGGAGCACCGATACTTTTTGTCAGAAAGAAAGATGGAACCTTACAATTATGCATAGATTATCGACAACTTAATAAAATGACAGTTAAAAACATATATCCTTTACCATGTATCAATGATCTATTCGATCAAGTACCTGGGGAAACAATCTTTTCAAAGATCGATTTGTGATCATGATATCATCAAGTAAGAGTTAAACATGAAGATATATACAAAACAAAATTTAGAACGAGGTATGGACATTACGAGTTTGTCATGATACCCTTTGGGCTAACAAATGCTCTAGCCTCATTCATGTGTCTAATGAATAGTATTTTAAGTTAATACTTAGACAAATTTCTAATCGTCTTTATCGATGATATACTAGTCTATTCAAAAAATGAACAAGAGCATGAATAACATTTAAGAATAGTTCTACAAATTCTAAGAGAACAAAAGATTTATGCTAAACTTAGTAAATGTGGTTTTTATAAAGATAAGATTGAATATTTATGACATGTAATTTCTAAAAAAGGAATAGTCGTTGACCCTGAGAAAATAAAATCCATTATGGATTGGCCAACTCCAAAAGATGTTTCATACATAAGATCATTTATGGGTATAACAGCCTATTACCAGAAATTTATTGAAGGTTTTTTTAATATTGCTTATCCTATAACATCTCTACAAAAGAAAGGAACAAAATTATATGTCCTGAAAAATGCCGAATTTTTTTTGAAAATCTAAAACATCTTCTAACAACATCTCCTATACTAAAAATAACATATCCATACAAAGACTTCGTTGTATGCACAAATGCATGAATTGAAGGGCTTGGAGGAGTATTAATGCAGGATACCCATGTAATTGCTTATGAATCTAGGAAGGTTAAGGAACACGAAAGACATCATGTAACACATGATCTAGAATTAGCTGTTATAATATACACACTAAAGATGTGGCGACACTATTTAATATCTACATTCCTATTGATATCTACATTCCTTTAAAGTACCTATTTGATAAACAAAATCTTAACGCTTGCCAAGCAATATGGTTAGCCTTCTTGAGCGAGTACGACTTTGAAATAAGACATATCGAAGGAAAAGAAAATATAGCAAATGCCTTGAGTAGGCATACAAATATGATTTATACAGTTACAAGAAGTAATTATGAAATTGATTTAGAGGAAAAAGTCAGGACTGCGGTTGAAAAGGACATAGAATATCAAAATATTAAGTCAAAATTGGAAAAAAATCAAGCTGGAATTAAAAAAATCAAACTTCACACTTTCCAAAAATGGGTTATTAATGTATAAAAATAGGTTGTATATCCATGAATATGAGGAAATTAAATTACTAATTCTCAATGAATTACATAAAAATCCATTCTCCGGACATCCTGAATATTAGAAAATAATTACTATGCTAAGAAAATAATTTTATTGGCCTAATATGAAAGGAAAAATTGTTGAATATCTAGATAAATGCATAGAATGTCAACAAGTTAAATTTCAAACATCGACATACAACCAAACTATTACAACCCTTACTTATTCCTGAATGGAAATGGGAAATTATAAGTATGGAATTTATAACAGATCTACCTAAAAGCAGTAAGCAAAATGATTCAATAATGGTTGTTGTTGACAAATTGAGCAAATCAACTCACTTTATACCAGTTAAATCCACCTATAAATCCATTAGCATAGCATATATATTTATGAAGGAAAGATTCCGACTACATGGAATTCCTAAAGTTGTAATCTCAAACAGAGATGCAAAGTTTACAGGGAATTTTTGTAAATCCTTGTTTAAAGACTTAGATACACAATTAAATTTCAGTACTTCTTACCATCCTCAGACGGATGGGAAGACTGAAAGAATTAATCAAATAGTAGAAGATATGCTTAGAATGTATGTTATGGATAGACCTAACAAATGGGAAGAATATCTACATTTGGTTGAATTCACATACAATAATCATTATCAAGCCTCAATTAAACTTAGTCCTTTTGAATTTTTTTATGGAAGAAAATGTAACACTCTTGTTTCCTAAAGTAATCCCGTCAATAGATTAATGATAGGACTTGAAATGTTAAAGGAAATGAAACTAACAATGAAACTTGTACAACCAAATTTGAAAGTAGCCCATGACATTCAAAAGAGCTATGAAGACTCCAAAAGAACTCCAAGAGAGTTCAATGTTGGTAACCATGTGTATATAAGGGTAAAGCATAAAAAATAGTTATTTAAGACTGGTCAGGTATACTAAACTAGTTCCTAGATATTGTGGTCCATTCGAAGTGCTCACTCGAATAGGACTTGTAGCATATTAGCTTGCACTTCCAGCTATAGTAAAAGCACATGATGTATTCCATGTTTCATTATTAAAAATATATATGCATGATCCTACTCATATTGTGGATTGGAATATGATACAAGTGGATCTTAAGGGCAAGTTCCCAGTAGAGTCAGATGATATTCTCGACAGGAGGGAGCTTATACTCCAGAGTCGATCCATTGGACATGTAAAGGTGCAATGGAGGTACCTAAGTCACAAAGAGGCTACGTGGGAAATGGAGGATCATATGCAGAAAGAATATCCATTTCTCTTCCATAATGATCTGGACCAAGATTAAATAACACCGAGGATGGTGTTAATTTCTAAGGGGGGATGAATGTGATACCTCGAAGTTTCAAAAACTAAGACTTATTATTATTTATTTATTATTTTTGTCTATTGACACTTTATGGATTTTTATGATCGGACTCAAATACTTATTTGTTTTATTAATAAAAGAGGAAGCACAGATTGAGTAGGACTGTTAGAAGAGGGAGTCCATTGATCCAAAAGAGAAACAACCAAGTGGCAACATAAGGGAACAAGTGGTGAGATTAGTTGAGTTAACTCAACTAAGTGAGACAAATCTCAGGTTTCTAGGGAATCTGAAGAAACCATGCGTAAAAATCAAATTAACAGATGGTCAATGAGCAAAGGCTGGTGCATGTGTCAAAGAACTAGGGAAAAATTATAAAGTAAGAGGAAACAAAGAGGATGGGATGCCATTCTGAGCAGATGTAATTAATCTGAAAATTACATGACATAAGAGAACACTCACTAAAGCTTGTAGCCCTAATTCTTGTAGTAAGTCACATTGGCTAAGTTTCTTGGCTTTGGATTCAACTCGGGGGTGATGGAATGTGCACATAATCTACGTTTGGGAGGAACAACCTACTCAACGTGTGTTTTCCCTTAGAAATTTATAGTTACGGGTTTTTCTTCTAAGTTCCAATTTTAATATGAAAAGTTTTATTGTTGATTAGAGTTGTAGATTGTTTTAGAGATTAGATGACTGGATAAATATATATATATATATATATATAATATTAAGATGAATAGACTTCTATTTCAACGCATTGTCTCTTGTCCTACATGCTTCTGTATTAATAGTATGTGATTGTTTATATAAAAGAATCRATAAATAMATAATTCCTAAATTAGAGTAATGCATGTATTTGCCAGAGTTTAAGTAGTGGTAAAACTCTAAGTAATTGTAATTATAAYTAATAGGTTTTAAGACCCTAAACATTATTGTTAATGCAGTAGAGGAATATATTAGACACAAGAAATTAAAAGGCTCTTGTTAGCTAAATATCATGTTCCGACCTTCYAGGCTCTGTAGAACTCATAAACRAAAAATGAAAAAAAATTGAGACAAGTCCAAGTAAGTCCTGAGTAGGCCCTGGATGACTCCGGCCTGTTGGTCGAGATGCTAGCTTCTTGTCGGTCATCAGACCATCGTACCCAAGTAAGCCATATAAGTAGTTATTGGAATAAACCACAACATATGTTAAAACAACTAAGGGTTTTGGTTAAATAACCATATATAATCCCTATGTTAATAAAACCTTGTAAGGAAATAAGGATATAATGAATATACAGAGTTAAATTAGAATTTATCAAAGATTAATCATATTAACCTATAATGAGGGTAAAATCGTTAAAAAAATAGTGTATCTAAGATAAATAGAGACATTGTGTATAACATGAAAAACTACTAGTTCGATTCTATAGTTATAAAATCCATTATTAAATAACAAATTTTAGTACTCAAACAATTTCCTTAGAACAGTTCGAACCAGTAAAAATAGTACACAGAATAAAATAAAGTTCTTGACCGTTTAGATCATCTTATAAAACTTCCAAGAAAAGTACAGACAAAGGAAATTGTCAACAATAACAATGGTTGACTAACTATCAAAATTTTGTTATACATCGAATTATCCAAAACGGTGGTGTCATATCCTACACCAACAATTAAATTCTGGAATGGAAACCGAAATACCTCTTAAGGTAAATGCACTGGTATTTAAAGTCATATTTAAACACCTGCAGAAACACATCATAAGTAATAGTGATTAGTATAATGCATGAGTAATAAGGATTAAAATCCATATGAATAGTCTGTTGATTAAACATACTTACCAGAGAAATAGTGATTAGTATAATGCATGAGTAATAAGGATTAAAATCCATATGAATAGTCTGTTGATTAAACATACTTACCAGAGATAGTCTGTTGATTACACATATTGTAACCGTACATACCTTTTTTTTCCACATGAAAAAATTCTCTATATATTCAAAAGGATATATAAATGTACAGCAGCGATCTCCGCCAAAGGGATACTCAAAGAAAGATACTACTGCAGAAGGTAGCTCATCAATTCGGCAAAAAATACCACAGCCAGAAAAACAGCAACAGAAGCATAGCCACCCGGCTGATAGGTATAGAGATAATCCGGCAAATCGACCATAGTCAAAAAAAAGCATATGAACCAAAGCTACAGGTCCACAATTGACAGCCAGCCAGAAAAGGAGAAGCTGTATGATACAGTTCAATGCAAAATCAAAGTCTGATGATGATGGTGGGCCCTGCTTGTCCTTCCACCCACTTTGTATAGCGTAGCTGTCCCGGTGGCATGTGCAATGCAATCTTGGAGAGGGAATCTGCCTCGCTATTGTCCTCCCTGTAGATATGTGTAACATTGAGATTCCTGAAACAGTGAGATATCTCAATGGTTCTTTCTTTCCAGCTCTCGAGGGCCGCCGCCTTGATGTCCACTTGTCCGTTGAGCCAGTCTACGATGACCTTGGAATCTCCCAAGAGAAGAAGATCGACAATATGTAACCGTACATACCTTGCACAAACACATATATTGTTATAAAATGAAATTTAATGAAATTACTCTGAGAATAAATGGAAAGGATACAACAAGACCCTTTATACCTAGAGCAGCTCGAGTTTCCCACGTGGAATCTCTTGTTGTAGAAATAAACCTGCGTGAACTTATGCTCCAATCTGATGGGTACCCTCGTCCACAACAAGGGTCCATCATTAGACTATAGTTTCCATGAAACATATTTTAAATCTTACCAGAGAACATATCATAGAAATGTGAAAACTATAATTTATGAGCAATACAAGTCTAGAATGTACTAACACATAATCTAGTTTCGTCCATTGTCGCCACTAAGAAATTCAATAATAATTACAAGAAACAAGGTTAATGACTGCAAAATGGAAATAAAAAGATATAAGGGTTTAACAAAATGCACAAAAGGAGACATATATAAACCCCAAATTAAGAATCTCTATAATAATTACAAGAAACAAGAATAATGATTGCAAAATGGAAGTAAGAAGATATAAGAGTTTAATGAAATGCGCAGAAGGATATATATATATATATATAACCCAAATCAAAATAACGCAAGTTTGACAAATTGCAATAGAGACAGAGTATCAAAAATATATAACTAACAATTATATTGTAATGAAACCCCTTTATTACGGTAGCAATCTTCCTTAATACGAGGGAAGAACCAGAAACATCTAACCTGCAAATTTTGAATAGGAAGAAAGTTAAAATAACACTCTGCACAGAACCAAGCATAAGTATCAATCGCTTAGACTCGAAACCATAACGAAAAACTCAAGAACAAGGGGTCAAAAATCTGAAAGCTCTTAGCACTAGACCAAAACCTGGAAGAAACCCTCAACTCACGCTGGAACGATAGAGAAAAATGAGAAGAATGACCGGAAGTCTCGATGGTGGTCGGAGCATTACCGAGCTAGCCCCCTTCCCAAGGAAGGTTACACCTGGCTTAAGTGAAGGATGTCATGCTACTAGTTAAGGACATGTTCTTTTAAGAGGATGATAAGTACTCCACATTAAATGTCTTAATACCCCACCTAACCACTCATTAAACGATTGTCAACATATCAATTAACGCTGACCAGTCAAGGTTGAACCATTATATAAGTACTCTACGTTAATACCCCACCTAACAATCGACACCATATCAATTAACGTTATTGTGGTAAACCTTTATATGATTATTACATAGAGAATCTAATAACTAATCTAACCTTTAATACAATGCCTTAGGAAGGTGGAGGCATCCGTCGACCTTAGAACGTAGGTAACATAAATTTACAATAAGGTTCCCATAAGGTCCGAGAATCCTAAGAACTATGCTAAGATCCTAATACAAAAATATACAAGGTCGAATTTGATATGTATGTATGATCTTCATGAATCATAGATAAAACAAGTAAGGTTTATGGTATGGGATTAAGTAGGTTTAATCTAACCTTAGGAATTTGTGTATATTTATATATATGAACTATTGTGAATGGAGAGAAGTAGAATTACTTAACACTAGCAAAAAGTGATTTATGATCAAAAGAAATTTTGTAATGACCCTCAGTAAGGGTATAAATGATTACACACCTAGTAGCCAAATCTATAATAAGATGTTGCATCCATTATATGAACTAAAAAAATTTTGTTTGAGAGTATTAAGGATATGTAATATAGGTAGTTTAAATGTTCTATGTTTTTGTTTTTTTTGGGTATTTTTTTTAGATGAAAAAAAATTGTTTGAGAGTATTAAGGATATGTGATATAGGTACTTTAAATGTTTTATGTTTTTATTTTTTGGGGGTAATTTTTTGGACAAAAAATTGTGAAAGATTTATAAAAATAGTTGAAATGACAAATTTCAATGGTTCAGCATACATATTGTGGATTTTCCTAAATTTTTTATGAAAAAATGGAATCTATTTATATATTAAAAACACTATTTAAACACTATAAAATTGAGATTTTATCAACAATAACATTATCTTGATTCACAATGCACTAATCATCAAAAAAGTCAACAACACACACTAACATTATCTTGATTCACAATGCACTAATCATCAAAAAAGTCAACAACACACACTAACATTATCTTGATTCACAATGCACTAGTCATAAAAAAAAAAATCAACAACACCTTTTTATTGTTTTGTAAACTTTAATTAAGATGTTCACTTATCAATTAATTAAGATGTTCACTTATCAATTTATAAGAAGACATACACTAAATGCAGTATTATTAAGAAATCAATATCTTGATTCCACAATGCAGTAGTCACCCAAAAAAAAAAAGTCAACAACACCGTTTTGTTGTTTTGTAAACTTTGATTATGATGTTCACATATCAATTTATAAGCAGACATACAATGAATGCACTATTATTAAGAAATCAATATCCACTGTAAGTAAATGATGTGACATCATGGAGCATAGGTGTTATACTAGAACCTAGGAAATTAGAATTTGGCTCATCTCACCCTCACCTGATGTGACATCATGGAGCATAGGTGTTATACTAGAACCTAGGAAATTAGAATTTGGCTCATCTGCCTCACCTAGGTACCAAGCTAGTAATGGAATCAGTGGCATTAATGAAATGGTGTGCTAGCAATATACAGTTTGTTGGACAGCATTGAATGTTACAGTAGGTGATGTATACATGATGGGATATTCAACGCTACTTTAATGGAATCAGTGGCATTAATGAAATGGTCTGCTAGCAATATACAGTTTGTTGGACAGCATTGAATATTACAGTAGGTGATGTATACATGATGGGATATTCAACGCTACTTAACAGACAGACTGTATATTGCTCACCAAAATGATAAGAGTGTAATGATCCAGACCCAACGATAACTCACACGAAAAGACTCTGTAGAATCAGATGGAATTGCGGGAGGGGTGTAATGATGCCCATTGCCCAGTGCCATGAGAGCTCACACACTCTTCTCACACAAAAAGACTTTGTCGAATCCTGTAACATCACAGAATCCCTTGAAAGCATCAAACTGAACTGATTGTAGACAGCTTTAGGACGAAGTGACGCATCTCTTGCGTAAACAAAAGACCAACATGAATGCATTTCAACGCAGGCCCGTCTTCGCATGTTGCAATTATTGTTGGATCTATAATCTCAACAACATTTCATCCTTTCTATGATCCCCATACCTGCAGCATAATCACAACGGATCGTCAAACTGATACATGTCCGATAGCCATTGATAAGTATGTTTGCCAAATGAGAGATCCATTTCGGAGTAATTGTTTTACTTTTTCACTGAAATCTAGGATTAAAATTAAACATTTTTTTTTATTAGAATCTAATTATGTAAATTTGGACAAAATTGTTAATTTTTGTTGTTTAAATTGCATTTTTGAATGCAAAAATAGATTCAACATGCTGAAAAACTCCTGTAACATTTTTATTATACAAACTTAACCATCAAATTGACAGATCCAACTATTCCTCACCATATTTTGAACCAAATAAAAAAAAAAACCTAAAAAGTAAAAAGCTTAGACTGAACTTTAAAATAAAGCTTAAAATAGAATAATTAGTTTTCTAATTCCTACATAATTAAATTCAAATTCAGTCAAATCACAATCAATGAAAATAAAATAAAAAAAAATCTGAAAGTAGAATAATTAAACCATTCATATCCATATATAAAAACATGTTCATAATATCAACACTTTTACTTGAATTGCCACATAATAATTGTTATTGCCCATTCTAAAAAGTTATGTATTTCATGCTGTAAATTAGAATCCGTTTTCTTTCTTCCACTGAGAAGCGCCAGAACACCACCAACGCTATAGACATCAGCCTTAACAGATACTTACTCGCTCCTTCATAGCAAGTTCTGGTGCCATATACCCACTGCATATTCAAATGGCAATTTCAAGACATGTGAAGTAAAAAGTTAAGAACTGTGTATGCTTTGAAACTAAAAAGCAAAATATATTTTGCAAAGAAACAATAGTCCTAAATCTTAAACAGTAAAACTCAGCCGAGCAGGTAAGCCCCTCGACAGAAGGATGAGATATTATATCATGACTATGGAGTAAAAAATGGTTGTCAGAAGTAGCTAAGAGCGTTATTAGATCAAATGAATTACCCTAACATTAACATTGGAATTGAAAAAAAATAAAAATAAAAATTGTTTGTTTATATAAAAGTGGTTTTGTTTTCAATGTAGGAGGAGTGTACTGTATGTTAAAGTCACTGGTTCTAAATCTACTCGGACAAAAAATCCAACCATATTAAGGGTTGGTGTGACTCAAACAGAATCAAACTAAAAAAACAAAATGATTTTGTTTTGAAATCTTACAAATTTCCATTAATTCTTGCTGTGCTAATATGAGTTACAACTTCAGGAAAAAGTCTTGCCAAGCCGAAATCTGCTATCTTTGGAGTTGAGAATCTTACCTCCAATGTTGCTTGCTGTAATATCCCTATGAATAATTTTGGAGTTGAGAATCTTCGTGGAGGTAGAGAAGCCCACGAGCCACTCCAGTCTCCGAGTATAATGTTGTAACGCTGAACCCAATCAAGATGTTTGCGTTCAGTTGGATCTGTATCCACATTGCATCATATAATATCATATACTCAGAATTATCATTACCCAAACTATGTTTGAACTTTGAACATTACAATGAATATCTACAAAAGAAAATGGAAATCATTCACCGAATAGGATTTTATCGAGGCTCTTATTAGCCAGATACTCATAAACGAGCAACCTTTCTGATCCCTTTACACAATAGCCTAGTATGTTCACAAGATTTCTATGTCGAATTTCGCCCACAAGCTTAACTTCATTCAGAAACTCCTTCTTTCCTTGCATAGGTTGTAAGGATAGGTTTTGCACTGCTATTTCTCTTCCGTCCAGCATTTTCTTTCAAAATAGTAGCGATTGTGTTTGAGAGACATTTTGTACAGTTGTGAACGACATATCTCTCCTGCACTGGACCAGAGCTAAAATCCTCTGAAACGACCAGTCTACTGTTGATCCCGAAGGGTATCGATTGTTTGCAGACCCAAATGAAATTTCAGCTGACAAATTGTTGAAATAGTTAGCCTTGTTGCACATATGTTGAAGATCTGCGTTGCAAATCTCTGACTGGAGAGTAATGGTTATGAAGATAAGAACAACAATTTTGCATGAATCCTTCCCTGCTTCGGAGTAACTGATCTTTGTCATGGAGGATCATGTATAATCTCTCCTTCGATTAAAACCCCCTAACGCCTGCAATGCATCGCAAATGCCAAATATTAATGGTTCAAATATTCTGTTCTAGCTACAATTGACAAGTAGCTTATACTTTGAATCTCTCAGATTCCTTGCTAATCCAGACAAGTAGCTTATATTTTGAATCTCTCAGATTGCTACTCCAAACGAAAGAGAAATAGCAGTGCAAAACCTATCCTTACAATCTATGCAAGGAAAGAAAGAATTTCTGAATGAAGTTAAGCTTGTGGGCTAAATTCGGCATCGAAATCTTGTGAACATACTAGGCTGTTGCGTAAAGGGATCAGAGAGGTTTGCTCGTTTATAAACATTTGGCAAATGAGAGCCTTGATCAAAATGCTATCTAGTGACTAATTTCCATTTTATAGACATAGATTAACCTAATGGAGACGCTAAAATTGACAAGCAGCTTGAAGGCGTCGATTGGTAATCTCTAGACATTAGATTTTGTGAATAGGCGCGAAATGCCTTTACCTTCCTAGATTCTTCTGGAAACGACAATGCAATTTCCAAGCCTCTCCTGGAATATCGACATCAATCAAGTCCACAGTTCGACCCAAAAGAGATTTGTTTTTTGCCTACCCAACTTTGGCGTTTAAACCTTATAGCTACTTTTTTGTTTTTTCTAATGGTGATGTAAATTTGGATAAAATCATTATTTTTTGTTCTGTTGTTTAAATTGTATTTTGAATACATAAATAGATTTTCAGCATAAAAAAACCATGAAACTTTAGAATTATACAAATTTAACCACTCAAATCTACTAATCTAACCATTCCTCACCAAAATCAAACAAAACAAATTACCAAAAAAAAAACAATCAAATCTAAGAACTTTACCTTCTCTGTAATCCTTTGGTAACGACAGCGCAGCTTCCAAGCCCGGACTGGAATATGGGATTCGGTCAAAATCCACAGTCCGAGCCATTTTGCGTACAGTAGACTCCACTCTCGAGTGTTAAGATTGAAAAAGAAAGCCCATTTTATGTAAAGCAAACTCCATTATCTGTCGGTCAATTTTTCGGACGTAAGGACCGTGACTTATTCCCATCTTTTATGTTTTTATAATTAGAATGACATTTGACAAGACAATTATCAATGT
>JZKD02S2418308.1:0-13620 GCA_000966675.3 Picea glauca | reverse complement strand
AAATGGTCAAAACTTTATAAATTTTTAAATTTATCTCAACGAATCTAAGCCATTGATCTTGAGATCAAACATGATCTAAGTCGTCAATTCAGTGAATGTTTTTTCAACGCTATAGCGGCCATTAAAACACAAAATCCAACCTTCCAATTTGAATTTAACAATGCAACTATGGAGATCAATGCCTCATATCATCTCAGAGAGGATTCTGAGGCAATTTCACTCGAAATTTTCACATGAATTTGGGGATTTCACTCTAATTTTTCTTCCCCCCCCCCAAATTCATCAGAGACAAATCTGTAACAGTGAATTTTACCCAAATTCACATTGATTCTTGATCCATGTGGGTCTAGTGTTGAACCAGAAGCTCTGATACCACTTTGTAACGTACCCAACACCCACATTGAGTCCCACTACTGCGTAAAATGACTTAGCCTACTAAGAATCGAATTAAAAATGTCCCATACATATAACCAAAAAAACAAGGGGCAACATGCCCATAAAAACTACAATAAACAACATGTCGATTTATCCATGCATCTACAACATTTATAAATTCATGAATGCATGAAAACCCAACAAAACATAACAGAACATTCAGATATCATTTACACGGTGGAATAATCATAAATAACACAACATAAACACTTATTTGTTAATAATTAACCAACTGGCTGCATACGAAGGATGGACCTCCCATCTATAGGCTTTGTCATTCATTTTTTCTCAACAGTAGGCCACCCCTGAGCTAAGGCTATGATTCCACAAGGAGATACAACCCACTGGTTTTCTACTATCCACACACACACCATCCCCAAAACATGGGCTCTACTCCCACAACAGTTCGAATCCTCTAGCTCTCTTTTCCCCAGAACCTACACTACCCCAGGAATGTACCCCCTTCACTACTTACAGTCCTCCGGTTTGTACCATTCATTTATCGGGGGGCCTAGTGCACTCATTTGGCCAGGAATATCTCGGTTGGGGACTCTAGGAACTCTCAGTTGCTTATGGTTTTCTCACAACATCCTTCATAAGGCTCTTGAGTCGTTTCCTCAACAAGAAAAACATATTGAAGGCACACTGGCCTCTTTTCTAGTATAGCCATAGCCCAATAATGGTTGTCTTCAAGCACAACATGGCTAGTGCTCTTCCCAGCGCTCAACTCTCCTCTTGCTACCCAAAAACTACATGTAAAACATGTTCCTATTCTCCATACAGATTTCCCTTCTTTTCCCTTGCTTACTTGACTCTCACTCTTCCCAAAGATGATTGTACTTCAACCTATGATCCCTAAGAACTATGGGATGTGACCACTCACACCCACCCTCTTACATGAGTTTAATGATTGGCTTTAGGAACACTCAACAACAAAATAGAAGGTTATACACAATGATAATAATTTTAGGAATGTGGGTTGGATTAATAACCTTGAATAATTCTCCCTTGGACCCCTTTGTCTTGTGGAATTATAACCCCCCATCTTTCTTCATCTCTTTCGTATCACATCCAATGATTATTACTTTTATTAATTATTCAATGCACATAATATACAATTCATCCCCTGACCACATTAAATCAATATGGGCTCTTCACCCAACACATCGGCTCACCAATCTAATTTACATTTATACAATTACATTATGATTCACGGGGATTAAACTGAAGATGTTACAAAGGGTATAAAAATATCCTACCCTTGTACTAAAGGATATCTCTTTTCCACTCGCAATGTTCCACAGAGCTCTTCCCTTCTTTTAGACATTATATTTTCTATCTAGTATTATTATCATCTTGCCATTCATGGTGAGCTTCTTCCAACCACATAGAAATGGAAAATGTAGTGATCTATAAATTGGAAGCTTATTTTACTTTGGAAAGGGATTTTGTTGCCACATTGTCCTTCCCTTTTTGTAAATTATTTCACAATCAAACCCTTGCATTTTTGCTACCCATCTGTGTTTCTCTTTTGATGACAATCTTTTCTCCAAAGAATACTTTGGGATATCATGGTCCATATTCACTTTAAAATGCCTCCCAACGAGATATAGTCCTCATTTTTTTTATTTCATGTAAAATTGCTTCCATTTCTTTTGCATATGTAGATTTCACCAAATCTTTTCCCTTGAATTTTTTACTTTCAAAAGCATCAATACTATTCCAAATCCATGTCTTTATGCATCACATTCAAGCATGAAAGTTTTACCAAAATCAAGTGTTTCCAATATTGGTGTGGAAGGCATAACACCCTTTAAGAGTGAGAATACTAATGTAGCATCTTCATTTCATACAAATGATTTTTATTCAAGAGATATGTGAGTGGGATTGCAATGCCTGTGTAATTCTTATCAAATTTCCGACAATATCCTGTAAGGCCCAAAATTCCTCTAAGACTCTTAATATTCTTAGGAATAGGCCATTTTGTAATATCTTGAACATTGAGGGTCCACCTTAACCCCTTCCCATGAAACAATATGACTTGAATACTCTTACCCCTTGTTTTCCAAAAGCGCATTCAAACCCTTTTACATACAATTAACCATTATCAAAATTTTGTGGGACTTTATCCACGTGTTTAATGTGTTCTTTCTATTATTTGTGATAGCTAAATATATCATCAAAGAAAACCGACACAAAGTTTCTAAGATGGGGGTGAAACTTTTTGCTTATAAGGCTTTGAAAAGTAGGAGCATTAGTCAATCCAAAAGGAATGACCAATAACTCATAGTACCCTTCATGTGTTCTAAAAGTTGTTTTGGGAATGTCTTCCTCTCTTAATCTGATTTGATGGTATCTTGATTTAAGATCTAATTTTGTGAAATAAGCCACTCCATGAAGCTCAACTAATTGCTAATCAATATTTGGATTAGGGAATTCATCTTTGATCGTCATCATTTTTAGATGTCTATAATCATGACACATCCTCCAAGTATTATCTTTTCTTTTCACCATCACTACTAGCACTGGAAAAAAACTCTTGCTTAATTGAATGATACCTGCATCCAACATGTGTCTTGTACCATTTTCTCAATCTCCACTTTTCTATAGTGTGGACATATATAAGGTCTTTTATTAGAAGTAGTACTTACAGGTATTAGTTCAATTTGATGTTCATGATTTCTAAATGGAGGTAGCCCCTTAAGAATTTCTTAGAAGAACCTATGGTGTTTTTTCAAAGTATATTTTAATTCCTCCAAGAATTATCTTTTATTTTCACCATCACCACTAGAACTAGAAAAAACTCTTGCTTAATTGAATGATACATGCATCCAACATGTCTTGTACCATTTTCTCAATCTCCCATTTTTTATAGTGTGGATATCTATAAGGTCTTTTATTAGAAGTAGTAGTTCTAGGTATTAGTTCAATTTGATGTTCATGATGTCTAAATGGAGGTAGCCCCTTAGGAAATTCTTAGAAGACCCTATGGTGTTTTTTCAATGTACATTTTAATTCTTTCGAAATATTTTCATCTTCCTACTTTTCTTTTATAGAATAAAGTCTAACCACAACTCCATTATTACCCTTCTTTAGGATCTTTTCCATTCTATGAGAGCTAATAACTAAGAGGATACATATTTTAACCATTTGAGTTCATATTGAATTCCTTCGAAATCAAATCTCATGATAATTCATCATAGTTTTGTAGAAAATGTACCCAATCTTCTCAACCATTGAATCCCCAAAACAACATCTACTCCTCCAATAGGAGTGGCATACATTGAGCTTGTTGTGGCATTTTCCTCCACAATCGATACTCCCCCCATTAGCAATCAAAACTTGAAAATTTATCATTGAATACACAAAATAGTTGAAGAATTATGTGAATCTTTTATCAATGATGTTACGGGAACTACCTGAATCAATAACAACTATGACCTTTTTCTTCTTAAGATATCATGTAGTCTTAATTGATTATGGTGTTGACAAACCTACCAATGCATGAACATATATTTCACATATGTCTAAATCTATGTTGTGTAAAATTTCTACATATTTTTCTTGCTCTTTTAAGCTTACAAGTTCTTCCTCACTCATTTGTACACAATGAACAATTTTGTTTCTTGACATTTATGCTCTTTTGACCATTTATGTCAATTGTAAATTGCATACCTTTAAAACCCTAATCTAGACACTATTATATAGTTTGGCCTTGCACTTGATATAAATCTGAATTTTTTTATCATATGTCTCGATATATGTTGTGCAAAATATCTACACATTTTCTTGCTCTATTAAGGTCACAAGTTCTTCCTCACCCATTTGTAAAAGTGTCTCTGTTTCCTCATCATTATTTTCCAAATTGAATAGTTCTGTTTCTTGGAATTTATGCTCTTTGACCATTTATGTCAATTGTAATTTATATACATTTAAACCCTAATTTGGAGACTGTTTTGCAGGCTAACCTTGCACCTGGTATAAATATGAAGTTTCTACACCTCTGAATCTAAATTTTGGTTTGTAATAGCCTAATATGTCTTCTTCGCAATGTCACAAGTTTGACTAAATTTTGATGTGCCAAGAAAAATTATGGTAATTTTCTCAAAACTTGTTGATTGTGTCCCTTTTAGGAGAGTGAACTTGTACAAATTGTCACATGTCCAATTTTTTGGATCGACTTTTGAATTTTAACATGAAATAATATGGTTTGTGCTTTATTCGATACAAGTAATGGCACTAAATTTGGATCTTTCTAAAATCAAGTATGACTATTTTACACAAAATACTTGTTCAAGACTAGTTTTAGGGCTTAAATGTTTATCACATATATTTCACTATGTTATCTCAAGCTCTCAAAAATTTCATTGTCTGAAACTTCCAAAAATAAAAAAGTTATAGTGAAAATGTCAAGATGACTCATTTGAAGGAGTCAAACCCAAAGATCATATGACCAAATGTTATGAACCAAATTCCCCATATAACATAAAACTTTGCGCCTTGAAAATGATAAAGAGCCAACTAATAAGAAGCCAATTCAAGGGGGCAACCTCCTTTTACAATATACTCAATGTGCAAGATAAGATGTCTATACAAATGAATCTATTTTATTATAAATAAGAGATCAAATGAGCATAATGCAACCTACCACTAAGTCAATCTAACCATAACTAATTTACAAATAATGAATCAGAGTTAAGACCCTAACATTATCCCTCCTCGAAAGCATATAAAACCATTAGAATACCATTTTCATATACTTTGACCAATGAACCATTAACAACACACCATTTTCATATACTTATATTTACATGTTAACTTTCAATTGATATATTCAATGTACATGATAAGATGCCTACACAATTGAAATAAAATGAGCATAACTTAACCTACCATTAAGTTGATCTAGCCTTAACATTATCCCTCCTTGAAAGCATATAGAACCATTAGAATAACATTTTCATATACTTTAACAATATTTACATGTTAACTTTTAGTTAATATATTGAATGTACGAGATAAGATGTACCTATACAAGTGAATATCTTTTAATATAAATAGGAGATAAAATGAACATAATGTAAACTATCATTCAACCATCTAACCATAACTAATATACTAATCATCAGAGTTAAAACCTTAACAATATTCCTCCTCAAAAATATATAGAAACATTAGAATATACTTTAACAATATTTAAATGTTAACTCTTAATGAGGGGCATTAATAGATAAAGTTTATTATTAATAAACTTTATCTAGTAATGTCCCCCTCCCACCCTCTATAACATGTTAACTCTTAATGGTATATTGAAATTTTATTTTTACTTATTAACTTTTAGTTGAATTTGTTATCTTAAATTGAAACTCTATTATTTTATTTAATCAACTTTCTTTTAGTGTACATTAGGTCTCTTAAAAGATAAAATTAACATAATATAACCTACAATTAAATCAATTTAACCATAACTGATATAGTAATAATCAAAATTAAAACCTTAAGATTATGGCTCCTCAAAAGCATGTAGAACCATTAGAATACCATTTTCATCCACTTTGACCAATGAACCATTAGCAATACATCATTTTCATATACTTTAACACTATTAATATGTTAACTTTTAGTTAAGTTTGGTATCTTAAATTATATTGAAAGAATACCATTTTCATCCACTTTGACCAATGAACCATTAGCAATACATCATTTTCATATACTTTAACACTATTAATATGTTAACTTTTTAACACTATTAATATGTTAACTTTTAGTTAAGTTTGGTATATTAAATTATATTGAAATTCTATTGTTTTATTTAATTAAGTTTTTTACATTTAACTATTTTGAATTATATTAAAATTCAACACTATTAATATGTTAACTTTTAGTTAAGTTTGGTATATTAAATTATATTGAAATTCTATTGTTTTATTTAATTAAGTTTTTTACATTTAACTATTTTGAATTATATTAAACTATTTTAAATTATATTAAAATTTTATTGTTTTATTTAATTAATTTTTTTACAACTATGATGAGATCAAATGAACATGACTTAAATTATCATTAAGTCAATCTAATTATAACTAATATATTAATAATGAGAATTAAAAATATTTAACATTATCCTTCCTCAGAAATATAAAGAACCATTAGAATAGCATTTTCAGCTACTCTTAACAATGAACCATTAACAACACACTATTTTCATATACTTTAACAATATTTAGATGTTAGCTTTTAGTTGCAATTGGTATATCTTAAAGTATATTGATATTCTGTTTTTATATGTTAACATTTAGTTAAATTTAGTATCATAAATTATATTAAAATTTTATTGTTTTGTTTAATCAACTTTTTTTTTTAATGTACATTTAACTCTTTTAAATTTCAAAAAAATTGTTATTCAATCAACCTTGTAAACACCTTGTTAATTAAAAAAATTATCACATGATGTGTTTTTTATTTTCTCTCAAGAGTTGTGTAAGAGATTAGCAATTTTAAAATTCCATATTTATTATTTTCAATATATTTATTTCCTAGACTCTTTACTCAATACTTTATTATAAAAATCAAAATCTAAAAAGAATAATGCTAAGTAAAGTCTATAGAGGTATACATACCCTACCTCCTCTGGATTTGAACATGTGACCTCTTTGGAGGAAAAAAAAATTCTTAACCATTAAGCCCACTCAAGTTGTATATATTGAAATTACATTTTTAGATGTTAACTTAACTTTTAGTTGAATTTGCTAAATTATATTAAATTCTATTGTTTTGTTTAATTAACTCTCTTTTAGTGTACATTTAACTCTCTAAATTCCAAAAAATTGTTATTTAACCAAACTCTAAAAAGTCTGAAAAACTTGTAAATTAAATTAATAAAAAAATATCGTGTCTTGATTTCCTCTTCAAAAGATTTCTTCCCTAAACTCCTTACAACTTTTCTTTTTTCTAACGATGTTTTTTTTGCCATTAGTAATTCCTTCTAAACATTGTAGGGTTATTTTTACAAATCAAATATATGACAAGTATCACCAAAACCACTAACAAGTATCGTTGGTTAAAACTAGGAGCGCCTGGAAAAAATCTCCAATCTTGTCTTCTTTAGAATCAAACACTCGCACAACCACTGATGGTGGGGCACTTAGAGCATTGAAGGCCCCGACGCAAGCTAAATAATGATCTTTCTTTCTCTCAACCTAAGAGGGACTAGAGGCACCCTAAAATTGGCCTACGTTCGTTGTGTTCTTAATAAAACACACCCTGACATTGTTTTCTTTCAAGAAACATTGGTCCATTCTGAAAAAGCTAGAAATTTCATGCATGCATTACGACCGACATGGTTACGCTGCACAGTCAATTTAGTTGGAACTTATGGTGGATTGTTGGTTACTTGGGACCCAAACATTTTTTATCTAGTTTCGTTTCTTACCTGTGGTGGGATTTTATTGACATTGGTATCTGTTTAGCTAGCAAAAGGAAGATTTCATTTCTAAACGTCTATGGTCCTTGTGTGGAGTGGAAAATAATTTGGAACCTGGTGGCAGACTCTAGTTTGCTAGCTCTTAAAAATTTAATTATCGTGGGGGATCTCAACTTGGCCCTATCCTCGGGCGAGATTTGGGGAGGCTCTGCATCCTTGGGGCCATTGGCCGGATACTTCAAAGCTTTCTTTCAAAATAATAATCTCATTGACATTGTTTCGGGGAAGGTTGTTCCCACTTGGCGAAATGGTCGTTCTGGAGTAGATTTGATCACAAAAACACTGGAAAGATTCTTCATCTCTGAAGAATTTCTTGCAGGTCTTAGGTGGAATATCCATTCATTTCAGACCACGCTCTGGTCCTTCTCCGACTGGAATTGCCCCCCCTTTTTAAGGCCTATCCTTTCATAGTGATGGTTCAAAATCATTGGAATGATCCCAAATATCTCGGCAAAGAGGGTAAACATAATATATTAGTTTGGAAACTTAAAGATCTTAAGGCTAGCACGAAACAGTGGCAAAAGGTCTGTAATCTCAAGGCAAACTCACATCTCGGAAATCTGGAGAATGAGATAAAATCTCTGTTACAAAACTCTCTGGATGGATCATGTATACCAGAGGAGGAATCATTATTAAAAAATCTAGAGCAAGAAAGGAACATGTTACTTAATGAAAGCGAAGAACTATGGCATCAACATAGTCGAGCTATCTGGATTCACAGTGGTGATCAAAACACAATTTTTTTTCCATAATTTTGCGAATTTCAGGAGGAATCGCAAGTTTGTCTAGGAGATAATGGATGAAGTGGGGCATGTGCATAATGGTCAGAAAAACATAAAAGAACAGACAACAAAACATTTTAATTTTTTTTTCAAAGAGCAAGTAGCTCCTTCTACAAGCAATCAAGTCAAAGTGGTAGTTATGTTCTCTAGACTAGTAACAGAAGTCGAAGCTGAAGCCTTGTTTACTCTGATAAAATTGGGGAATTAAGAGAAGTATTAGCCAAATTCAAAGTTGATAAGAGTCCAGGGCCTGATGGCTAGACTACCGAGTTTTTTATCCATTTCTTTGATCTAGTTGGGGGGGATCTCCTGGATATGGTAGAATAATCAAGATTAAAAGGCAATATTTCGAGAGGCTTAAACTCGACTTTTATTGTCTTAATCCCCAAAGTAAACAAGTCTCTTACTTTTGGAGATTATAGACCCATCTCGCTTTGCAACCTCTGTTATAAAATCATTTCTAAGATTATAGCAAATCAGATCAAGTCAATCTTGTCCAGATCACTATCAGAGGAGCAGTTGGGATTTCTGCAAGGCAAACAGATTCAGGATGGCCATTGGCACAGCTCATGAGTGCCTCCACAACATTAAAAAAAAAAAATTAAAATCTTTAGTCTTAAAACTAGACTTACATAAGGCCTATGACTACATAAATTGGGATCTATTAAGGATGATTCTTCTTCAAATTGGTCTGGGTTTAAGGGTGGCTAATAGGATTATGAGCTGTGTTGTTTCCACATCCTTCGTAGTTTTGATAAATGGAGAGGCTACAAAATTCTTTAAAAGTGGAAAAGGATTAAGGAAAGGATGCCCTTTATCCCCCCTGCTTTTTATTCTGGTTATGGAAGGATTAACACTGTTATTAAAGGAAAGTCAAAGGGAAGGGAAGCTCACTGGTATCAAAGTTTACAGAACCATAAATATTCTCCACATTTTATTTGTTGATGATGCGATTATTATGACAAATGCAACTATGCAAGAATGGTGGGAGATTGATAAGGTTATAAAAACCTTCTGCTTGGCATCAAGATTACAGGTGAATGGAACAGAGACCACTATTCTATAAGAAGGCTTGTCGGAGCAGGATTTAATGCCATTCAAATCCTTGTTTCCTTATATCTTCTCTGATCTAGCATCAGGTTTCAAATATTTTGGTTATTTTCTCAAGATTGAGTCGTAGCAAGCTGAAGACTGGGGTGGGTTGTTAAAAAAAATGGAAAAAAAGATCAATAATTCGTGTTATAGATCGTTGTCTTTGGGAGGATGTTTCACCTTATTAAAGTCAGTGTTGGAAAGCCAACCTGTCTACTGGATGTCACTAGCGACTATTCCTTGCTATGTCTTAAATACTCTGAGAAAAATGATGTTTAATTTTATTTGGAAAGGAAATAGTGAATCATGTCACTTTCATCTATGCAAATGGAAACATATTACTATACCAAAGAAATTTGGTCGCTGGGGTATACGAAATATATATGACTTTAATAAAGCTCTGGTCGTGAACTCACTCTGGAGAGTTTTAACTAGTGTTGGTATTTGGCATAGAGTTATAATGGATAAGAATCTCCCTCACACGACAGTTAAAAATTGGTTCAGATCCCAAACATTCCATCAAAAGGCATCGTCAAGAATCTAGGGTGGTTTATTGAAATTTGTTCACTTAATCACCCATTGGTTAAGTTGGAATCTGGGATCGAGCCAACTCATCGCTCTTGGGAAAGATAAGATTCTAGGGATGAGAGAAAAATCTTCTCTCAATTAATCTCTTGTCAGCGCTTAATCTTCAGAATATTTTCACTCTTGCATAGGCCAGGAGGCATTACGACAGTCAACTCTTATCCTCTTATTGGCTTAGCAGCAGTGATTTGGGTTTTTCTGGTGACATTGCCACAGAATGGGACCAATTTAGACGGGCTCTTATTGACTCTGGAGCATTCTTACAAGAAATAGAAGACGATTTGATGTGGATAGGTGGTGATAACTTTGGATATCCTACAGTGAAAAACATCTATTGGGCCTTAATTTCAACCAAGAACCTGAGGAAACTGGGTGGTTGGAGACAATATATATGGAAATGGAACATTCAACTAAAAATCAAACTCTTTATTTGGCTAGCAGCGAAAGGAAAAATCCTCACTTGGGATACTCTTCAAACAAGAGGATGGGAAGGTCCAGGTCGATGCTACCTTTGTAATCAAGATTCTGAAAACATATATCATCTTTTTATGCAGTGCCCCTTTACCAAGTCAGGTTGGGAGAAAGTGATCATTGGATAGGGTTTAAAAAATAGTTGGAAAGGTAACACCTTGTCGGATTGCTTTAAGAATTGGTTCGAGGATAAGACAATACCTTCTTCGGTAGCTGCTCATATCTGTTGGTTTATATGGTTAGAGCGGAACAAAGCTATTTTTGAGGAAACCACACCATCTCTCCAGGTAGTGATTTACAAGACTTTGGCACATCAAAATAGAGTCTTAGCTCCTCTTAAGGATAGACCCCTGAGAAGTTTTGATCCCGCAGCTAAGTAATACAACTTTAGCATGGTTCGATGGGGCGGCACAACTTGATGGCACTTCGTGTAGAGTTGAAGTAATAAAAACACAAGAATTAACAGTCATAAGATGGGTTTATAACTGTGGCAAAGGCACAAACACACGAGCGAAGCTTATAGGTGCTTGGGCCACTCTCATGATGGTAGATCATTTGTTTCTACATCGTCTTCAAGTCTTGGGTGACTCCAAAGTTGTAATTGATTGGTTGTCCAACAAAGGAAGGCTCCAGGTTTGTGCAATCAAGGGATGGAAATCCAGAATCAAGGACTTAATCAAACTTTTTCAGTCTATCAGCGTTGAACATATTTTCAAAAATTACAATATGGAAACAGATCTTCTTTCCAAACAGGCACTAGGAGTACCAGAAGGCAAAATTACTTATTATCTCTGGTCTAATGGCACTAAAGGACCCAGGAGACATCTTAGAATTCACTAGATTTACAGATTATGGGGCTATTTCTTTGTATTTCAATGCCAATTTTAGCATTTCTATTTTTTCAGATAGTCTTTTTGTCTTTTTGTAAAAAGATCTGAGTTGTTACGATCTGGGTCTCTTATTATAGGGAAGTTTAGTCCTAGTACTTTTTTGAACTATGTGGTCAGAGTACTCACAGTACCGATCCTAGATATGGTAATGCAAAGATGTAAACAAATTATATTTCTAATATAATTGAGCAAAATTTCTATTGGAAAAAAAGTACCTCCAACTCAATACTTCATTATAAAAATACAAATCCAGCGTTTAACTTGTACTCATGATTAAAAAAAAGGCTAACTTTTTTTCTCATATATAACACATTTCAGGGTTATTTTATATATTGAAACTCTAATTTTTTAAATCAACTTTCTTTCTATACATTTAATCTTTTTAAATTCTAAAAATTTATTAATTAAATTATTTTATTTTATTTTTTTATTAAATATAAAATATAAATTTATTTCCACTCAACATTTAAATGATCATATATGACTCAACTCACTTAGTAGCATCATGTATCACATCTCGTTTAATAACACCAAAATTAAATTTAAATCTTTAATGCATCCCAAAAACAAAAACAAAAAAATTGTTTAGATCTTTAAACAAATGATGCAGTAACATTATTTAATAACCTATCTAACAAGTATCACCAACTCAATACTTCATTATAAAAATCCAAATCCAGCTTTAAAAAAAGCCTACCGTTTTTATTCATATATGACTCATCTCATTTAGTATCTTTATGGTTATTTTATATGCTGATATTCTATTTTTTTTTAAATCTTGTATACACATTTAATCTTTTTATTATTTAACCAACCTTGTGAATTAAATTAATAAAAAACACATTAATGAAATAAATTATAACTTTTTTAAATGATTTGATTTCATTCTATTAAAGATAAAATACAAATTTATTTCCACTCAACATTTACATGATGATATGACTCATTTACATGTATCACATACACCAAAATTTCGTTTAAATATTTAAACCATCAAAAAATATTTTTTGTGTAGATATTTAAACCATCCAAAGTGATGCAGAAACATCCTCCATCACTCCCCCAACTAACATGCTTGTTAACCACTGTTTAAAGAATTCTACCACTCTAGAAAATGGTGTTCCCAATACTGTAGTGAATTTTACACCACTATAACAAGTGTGGATAAGGAAATTTCAAGCATTTCAAGGCGTGTGAAATACTCTTTTAAAATTGATACAATACTAGGCTCTTACGTTATAATACTGTTATTAGATTATGCTGAAGAATATTTTTCAAAATTTTGAAATTCCTAACAAGCAAAGGTTACAGCTATAGTCCACCATCGTTGCACTTAAAAACAAAAGGCTTATCTTAAATTATATTTAGCCAGTATGCACGTGATGTACAAGAGTTCAGGATATAATTATGAGAATATTTCTTTAGATACGAAAGTGTTCAAAATGATTTAATTAGTTAGACTAAACTCACATCGTTCTTTATGATATGGAGCCTACAAATATTGGGAAATATGAGTATTCACATTATCTTTAAAAAGTAGTAGGGCACACATGCTGAATATGGGATTATTATCCAGTAATAAAGCTGTGTGGTTCCCCCGCATAAATATCCAGATCCAGTTATTATTTTTAAATGTTGTGTGCTTAACAGTGTATTTAAATAATTTATTTGATTTGTCAGTCCCACTACCCCCAACTAGTATAGTGCTTTATTGAAAAAAGTAAAGCTCCCATCTAATCTTCTTACTCGGGAACTGGGTGCCAGCTAAAAATGATCCCGCCGACAATTACGTCCTTTTCAATATAGGACGCGGCGCCTTAGTTGTCATGAAAGCAAATTTCATAAACTACAGCAATCTTGGGGGCCACCATCTCTCATGTGC
>JZKD02S2418296.1:364257-374338 GCA_000966675.3 Picea glauca | reverse complement strand
AGCTTAACAAAATTTGCAAGTCAAGGCCTATAGTGTCTACCTAGATTTATCGAACCAAAACAATTCGGAAAACTCCCTCAAGAAATTCATCTTTGCCCCCATTCCTTTTACAAAGTCCTTGCCATTAGAGGTGATAATTATTTTTCCAAATTACATTTGGTGTGAAAGACAAAAAGCGCCACGGCAATGGTTTTAGTTTTTACCAGAAGGCTAAAGCGACATTGGATTCAGGTAAATATGTTCTTTTACATGGAAAATTTCCTGGCTGGCGGGTAAATATGTTCTATGACCACCTCTCACCTCATTCCTTTTACATGGAAAATTTCCTGGTTGGCAAGGTAAATATGTTCTATGGAAAATTTCCTTCTTGGCAGCAAAAGAACCTTGGGAGTGTGAATTTTATATTAATTATTATTTGTCATTAGGCGTTTTCAGTCAAACAAATTAAAAAAAAAAAACTGTAATTAGGTTTTTTGAAACCGATGTTATCCATGTATATTTCAACGCAGATCAAGGCCCCTGCATAAGACTATTTCACAGCTCTTACCCGAACAAATTGAATGTAAAACAAATTCACTGTAAATGCTATGCTACTCTCATCATGTGTTCAGAAACAGAAAGCTTATTATTTTTTCCTCGCATTCAGAAAGCAGATGAAAATGAAGCGAGGATGTCCATGCAGATCTGCTAAATCAGTCTGATGGCCGACTGTCTGGTATAATAAAATTGAATGACAGTGCTGATCGACTGTCTGGTATAATAAATTGAATGACAGTGCTGAAAAGCTAGCTGGTATTTTGCATGACATAGTGCATACCCATCCTATATTTCCATCCAAAGAATAGATCAGAATCAATAAGATCAGAATGCATGTCAACATCGATATCCAATCTGTGAGCTGAGAACAAAACAAATGCCTCAAAAAAACTGTTGCATTGCACGATAGATCATAGCAATTTCTTGATTTATTTCAGAGATGGAACTCATAATCAGAGTCAATTACTTCCATAAATCAAACTCATCTTTACTACTTTTCTTGATTAAGTATAAATACTTACATGCTACATGACATGCACTTGCTCTACTTGCATAAGTAGGCAAGGAAAAGGTTATCTTGAATGCCCCTCAAGGTGCATCCTATAGCTCAATATAAGTTAGATGTGTAACATTAGAAGAGCTAATTATTGTAAGTCCTCCCATAAAATAGAAGAAAAATCAATCAAATTATTAAAGCTAAGTATAATTTATATAAGGGACAAAATATAATGAAACAATAATATTAAGCAATAACAATATCAATTAAAAAAACACTTTAGATTTTCCACACTAAATCACTCATTTTATACCAGTGACTGATTGAATAACATTTTCATATACAATACCATCTTCTTTCTAGAAATTAGAAAAATAACACCAACTCATAATACACATAGATCTCTGGATGTGCAAACTTCCCTTCCAAGTTTTTTCACAAAAAACTTTGAACTTTGGGATTTGATCACTATGAACACTTGATAAATCCAGGATTAAGATGGATCTACACTAGTGTAACTAGCATAGAATAATCTCAACCTAAGAGATATATTAAACTCTACAAGGAAACAAAAACTCTCAACCTGTAAATCTGAATCCTTTTGCCCTATCATATACTTTTTAATAAATATTGAGATTTGCATCTGACCATTCTTATAAATTCTTGATAAATCCCGGGATAAGATGAATCTATGCTAGTTTATAGTACTTGTATTTTTGTTTTCACATTATTATTGTTTTTGTTTGTGTTTAACATTGCCTACAAGAGCACACACCCCACATGGAGATCCCCCTCTCCCACGAGGTTGTAGAGCAATGCTATTTATTGTACAAAAGCATCACTTCCAGTTATATACGCATCAGTTTCTCTTCAAATTAATTAAAACAACCAAAAAAAACCTGGAAATACTTAAAAACTAGCTATCTGCAATAGCTGCTTTGTATGAAATGATCTAAAGATCTTCAACCATTTCAGCGTTTTCAACCAAACATTTTGGCATTTGTGAGGCAGATTAAAAACATAAGAAAGATAGCAGACTGAAAGAAGATCAAGAAATATAACTGAATCAGGTAGGCAAGCCCAGTTATTTGACATTTTGATGAAAAGCAACATTATTATTCGACAAACAAAGTATTATTCCACACAATGTACTCAGATTTTTGAGTAATTTCTTCTTATTTGAATCCAAAGCAGCCTCAAAGCAATTAAACTATGCTTTCAAATACTGCATGAATAAGAAGCTCATACTATTCAATAAGTTATATGCAGAAGAATTGCCCCAAAAGAAACGAAAACAACCATAACATCTATTTCTGGCAAAAACACCAATCAGATGCAGAATCAGCTGAGGAACCAGAAACCACACACACCAGAGAAACATTGCCAATTTCTGTCCTCCATATCTCACTATTCTTAGTAATCATCATCCCCGCCACCATAATCATCGTCATAGCCCAAATTATCTTCAACTCTCTCTGCAACTCTGTCTTCAATCTTATCCTCCTCGTAGTTAATAACCTCACCCAAAGCCAAGCCCCCCAAAGCCCCTGCTACAGCTCCAACTGCCAGCCCAGTGCCCATCCCAAACTTACTGCTCTTGGGCTTCTCGGGTTGCCCATAATAAGGCGCAGGAGGTGCCGTAGCAGCAGAATAAGCACCTGCAGAAGATCCCACGGGCGGAACCTCGTTATAGTACGAACCCCCATAAGGGTTAGGGCTTGATCCGGGATAAGGGTTTGGTTGCGCATAAGGGTTTGGCTGCGCATAAGGATTTGGTTGCTGATAAGGGTAAGGGTACCCTGCGGGAGGATTGGCATACCCTGCTGGAGGATTGGCATACCCTGCGGGAGGATTGGCATACCCTGCTGGAGGATTGGCATACCCTGCGGGAGGGTTGGCATATGGGTATTGCGGAGAAGGGTAGGCGGGATAGTTTGGATTGTAACCTCTGGATCCATAGGGCTGTGCATATTGGGGTTCTGGCCATCGTTTTTCTTTTAAACGGATCAGGATTTCAAGCTTACCTTGCGGGCGGCCAGAAGGGCGTTTGAGCTTCAGCGTCCGCTCCAGCCTTTCTTCAAATCCGACTTCGTCGAGAACTTGCACGAGCGGAATCCGGGCCGTGCCAACCAGCGGTTTGGTGAGCTCCGAGGGCTTTTCGTGCACGATTTCGATGGTCAATTCAGCGTCTTCCAGGGGCCGGTTGCCGACGGGGATCGTGAGCTTCTCGTCCCACGATGGGTTCGTATCTCCCTCCTGATCGACCCTGGTAGAGACCTTGTAGTCGGGATCGACCCACGCCACGGCGTAGGGGCGGAGGTCGCCATATCGCCAATTCACGTTCTTCAGTTCGCGGGCAGAAAGGATTGTGAGCTCCACGTCTACGGGCTTCGGAGGTTTTGCCATGGTTTCAGAGGTTGGGAGAATAGCTGAGATTTCTGCTTAGGAGATAGGAGGATAGACCCCTGCAACCCCTGTGAGGATTTATATGAAGTTTTCCATCGTTTCGAGGTGGCGTGCATGTGAGTTTCGTATTTACGCTAAGAATTGATTATTGACTTAAACTAGTTGTGGTAAAACCTATTTCTAGGACACAATCGAACTCAAGAATTAAGTTAATTGTAATCAACAATATAAAAATAACAATAAAATGGTGGGTCCAAATTTTAATGAGGAATGTAATGGAGTAATAAGCACTTAATTATACATAGTATTTAATGTTTTGGTGTGAGTGTTAAGTTATTTTCAATTTTTTTCTATAAGAAGTTATTTTTAATTTGACACTTAATTATACATAGTATTTAATGTTTTGTATGTTTTGGTGTGAGTGTTAAGTTATTTTTAATTTTTTTTTAGCAAAAGTTATTTCAATTTGATAGTGCATATTCAACATACATAATATCAAATGTGTAGGAACAATAAACACTTAATTACATAGTATTTAATGTTTCGTATGTTTTGGGTGAGTATTGTTGAATTTAAAATTATTTTCGATTTGACAGTACATATCCAACTTACATAACATTAAATGTTTTTTGATTGGGTGTTTACTGTCCATCATGCATATTTTATAAATTAGATTCAAATTGATTGTTTAAAATATCTTTTTTAGGAAAATCTTAATATCTATATTATAATGCTTAGTTGGTGAGGTTGGAACATATCTAATTATTGTGTGGTTGACATATAAGGAGTAAGTTAAAAAGTGAAAAAAAAAAAATAATGAATTCTTTTTTAAATCAATTTGGCTAAAAAATATAGTGAAGTTTGTTTTTAAAAACTTTAATTCATTTAAGAAGATTTAAATGATCTAAATTTTTAAAAAAAAATGAATGAGAAGAAAATTTGGCTAAAAAATTACACTTATTGAAAAATAGAATAGAGTTTTTGTACTTTTTAACTTATTCTTTTAATAAGTATATAAATATTGTAATTCATAATATATTTTTTATTTGACAATTATGGATTGTTGTTTACTTGTAATCGTTACCATTATAGTATCAAAATTGATTTTTTTAAGTTCCAACTTGTTATAAAAGTGTAATTCAAAAATTAAGAGTTAAAACTTAAAACAAATAATAATATATTTATCATTTATAAAAAAAAAAATTATAAAATTTCAAAACATGAGTTACAACTACAAAGGAATGTGAAATTATTGAAAAGTTTTTATTGGTTGCACTCTATAACACCTTGTGTTTACCATCTATCATTTATATGATCTCTATTAGTATCCATTTATGTGAAAAAAAACTAGTTGGGAAAGTTACTCAATGTTATAATCTCATTTTTTTCATAAAACATACTTTACATTAATTTAGATTACCATCTTCATCTTGGACATTTCTTTTATAAACTATTATTTCCCATTTGCAAGCTCATTTTCTTAAAATATACTCAAATAATACATACATTTTCTTCTCAAAACCCTTTAAATAAAAGAAACAAAAAATGGAAATCCTATATTTATTCTCCTCAAATTCAAAAATTATAACTTAACAAGAACGTTTAACCCCAAAATTAATGAAAAACCTTTAAAACTAAATAAGAACTTTTAACCCCAAAATCAAAGAAATCTCCTTTCAAAGCTTACCTTGTTACTTCCCCACCAAATACTTCATTACCTAAAACCTCTCCTTACTATATTTTATTAAAATCTCTCCCTCATAAAATCATAAATATTATTAAACATTTTACCATTTTTACTTAAATTTTTTAATAAAATATATATAATTGAAATTAATACCACGTTTTATAAAATTTAATCATGAATAGCGATTTGTTTCATTAAATGCACGGCTATCCCATTCATGATAAAAGAAGTGGAGAATCGACCCCTTCGAAGACCACGGTAGAAAAAGTGTTAGAGGAATATGAGTCAACTCTAAACTAAGGATGTCGAATCCACGTGGCTTCACCTGTCTTAAACATTATTACTCACTTTTGGAAGTCAATAGAGTTTTGCCATGGAGGATATGGAGAAGTAAAATTATCGTATAATAAATTAAGTAAAATTATCCAATAATAAATTATATTTGGTTTTGAATTTATTTTTTTAATTGGAATTTAGGTTTTTTTATTTTTGGTTTTGAATTTATTTCTTAAATTGAAATTTAGTTTTTTTTTTTATAATTATTATCAATAATATAATTGTTGGTGAAATGAATTGTTTAAATGGCATTTAAATTTGTGATGGGATTTTGAAAAAAATCTTTTAAAAAACATATAAAAAAAAGAAAAAGGCATAAAACATTTAGATTATAGTTTTTAAAATTTTTGAAAAAAAATATTATTTACTTTTTATCTATAATTTTGTTTAAAATAAAAATATGAAATATTTTATCATATGATAAAATATTAAATATTCAATAAAAATAATATTAATTTTATGTTTGTCCCCGAGGTGTAGGACAGTTGGTGATGGAGTGTGTTGTTAAGCCACTCCGTGATGTTAAAGTCACCGGTTCGAAACCTGCGGGGACAAAAAATCCAACCATGTTAAGGGTTGGTGTGGCTCAGGCCGGAGTCGCGGTTTCTCAAGCCACAGGTTAATCGTGTAGCCAACAAGTTCCGCACAAATTAACAAACAAAAAAAAAATATTAATTTTATGTTTGAAATTAAGATTAAATTGGATGATAATATATAAGATTAAAGTTAAATTCACATATGTTATACTTAATCTTCTTTTGATTTTAGTTTTGGTGGAAAAAATTAAAACAAAGAAGGAATATTTTAGATACTTCTAGTTGATGCCAAGTGGTCCATCTTACTTGGTCGTCATGTCATGGTGAATAATTTAATATATCCTTCTTCTAGATACTTTTAATTGATGCCAAGTGGTACATCTTATTTGATCGTTATATCATGGTGAATAATTTAATATAAAAATGTCGATTGTGATTATTAATTTTCACTATATTCAAAACATATTCAAAACACTTGTCACTTAAACAACTATTCAATATCATTTCCTAATAAAAGTAGTTACATTTTTTATATTATGAAATCATGATTGAATATATTTATTTTATCAAAAAGTCATCCAAGGCTTTTATCCTACCCAACTCTTTTAAACTATATGTATATATTCCACCAAAATCATTGAAAACTTGCATTTGACTTTTAGGTGTATTAAATAATAATACTTGCCAAAGCACAACAATAGCCAAAGAACAAAAATATATCCAAAACAAATTGAATAGTGATAAGAAATTATAAAAAACTTGAGTTTATTAATGAACCAAACCCTCTTTTACTATGTATTTTATTTCTCCTAATAAATAAATAAATAAATATATATATATATATATATATATATATATATATATAAAAAATTTAATTAAATTATTTTTTTATTTCATAAATATCATATGAAATGTATTTTCATCCTACCATGGTTTAGAAGTTAGATGCGAATGAGAGATCCCTTTCTCTTTAACACAACAATTAGTGAGAGCTAATCTGATTTATTTAACTAGAAACTATTCAATTTGATTGGGTTTGAATTTTCGTTGGATTTTAATTTTGGAGGTTTGAATTAGTCGTAGGATTTGTTTCGTTTGAAGTAAAATCTTAGTACCTATATACTTTATAATGCTGGGTTGGGTTGGAACATGTTCAATTAATCAATTCTATTATTAGAATAGAACAGCTTTTGGTAGGAGCGTGCACCTCGTGTGACCCTTAATTTGTCTTTTTTGCGAAATTATGAAGTGTGAATTGTGCGTAATTTGAAATAGTTGCATTAAGTAATAAATATGGTGAACAATCTATAATTAATAAGTGATGAATGCTGAGAGCCGCTGATATCTTGCCGCCACCGAGAAATGCATGACATCTAGCCGCCTGCCATTTTGCAGAGTGCCATATATCTCTGGCAGGTGAATAATTTGTGTTACTCTGTATTAATGAGGGGTTCTAATGATTAACGGATGCAAAATGATATGATATGATGAGAAGGTTATTTGTGTTAATCTTGGTTTTTAATTTGTGGATTTTAATTTGTTCTGGCAGGTGAATAATTTGTGTTACTCTGTATTAATGAGGGGTTCTAATGATTAACGGATGCAAAATGATATGATATGATGAGAAGGTTATTTGTGTTAATCTTGGTTTTTAATTTGTGGATTTTAATTTGTGGACATGATGAAGAATATTCTTGTATAATTAAATCTCACACACATATCGCAAATTTTTAATTAAAAAATCGATTAATTTGAAAGTCCTCATTGTAATTATCTATACTACGAAAACCTCCCATAAATAAAACCAATAAAAAGCCCAGTCCAACAGGTCCATCAATTTGATATAAATCAATTTTTTTGATGTAAAGTCAACATATCTATATATATATATATATATATATATATATATATATATATAAATATAAAGGTCCAGCTTGTTTGTTGGAGCACATTTAATTAATGAAGTGATTATTAGAATATACTTCGGTTTGTTGGGTATCATATGATTTATATGTTTCCAGTTAACAATAGTAAAGCAATTAATATTGTATAAGCTGGGATATATACTATCTAATCTCAATATACTTTAAACGATATATATCCTAACTTATACAATATTAATTGTTTTGCTATGGCTTGTATATTGTTTGTTATATGTGTCCTCTTAGTCATGTGGGAGATGGTTACTATTTATGTTTCATATATTGTAAATATGGTTCAAATATTTAATGAAGTAGTTTTACAAGTGTATAAAAGTGTAAGACGAAGTTGTGTAAATGACCTTTGAGTTGTCTCGTCAATAGGTTTTTGATCTCTTCAAGGCTTTTTCTCCTACCTTAGCGGTAGCTAGAAGAAACTTTCTCCTTAGTGAAGGAAGAATTGATCAATACCAGGGGCAATGAATAGATGGTAGTGAATGACTCAATCTCAAAATACTCTTGTGCAAAGTAACCTTACATCGAGTGGACTTGTGTACATAACCCATGAGAGCTCCTTGAATTTATTGGTTTTATTTGGAGAATGTCATGTAAGGGAAGTTAAGATGTTTCCCAAGTTAGGACATGCAATTGCCTTGATAACTCTAGTACTTCATTACAAATTTTAGAAAACGCATGTTTTTTAACTTTTCCCCGCTTTAAGTGTGTATGGAAATAACTAGATTGCATAATTTAATGCATTGATGGTCATACATGAAGAATATGGGAGTATCGAAAGATTGCTAGTGAGCCCTGTGTGACCTATATAATTGATGTGTTGCATGGCAATAAATTTGGTTAACTACATTATTTGACTTTTATTCTGCGCTAAGGTGTTTCTCATGTTTTAATACTTTGTTGCCCTCACTACATTGGTAAATGGTCATAAGTGGTGTTTTCGGTGAAAACCCTTTAATCTGTGCAAACAAAAAAAATAGCATGATAATAAATATCGTGATTTTTTTTTTATTGTTGTTAAGGACCAATGAGAATTTACAAGCATCTATGTCACAATCTCAATTTTCAAATTTAAAAGTTTGCATGTTGCATTTTTATTTTTTTCATTTTTTTCAACTAATATTTAGGGGATGGGACAATGAGGTGTGGCCAATAAAGTTACAACAAAAAATTAATGATGCTTTCCAATTGCCATATTCCACCTTCTTTTGAATCTCTACCAAGCATTGAGATGCAATCATTCTCATAAATTCCAAACTCTACCATAACATATTGAATCAACCCTCATTGGAAGCTTCACCAATTACACATGTTTAACTTCAAAACATCATTCTTGGAAGCTCCACCAATACATCATTCTTGTCTATTGATGATTCAAGCTTCATAACATCATATTGAATCAACCCTCACTCACTGGAAGGTACATCAACACATCATTCTTATTTATTGAAGATTCAAACTTCAAAACATGTTCATTTATATTGACTAGTTTTTGTGTTTGTATTGAGAGTAGCAAGGTGCCTTATAGTTGAGAGAGGGATGTTGTGACGTAATGTTATGTTACATGACAACAATAAAAATTAAATAAATAAATAATAACTATGTATGTTCATATATACATGACAACATCTAAATTATTAAACTAACATACATCCATCTTAAATCCAAATTTCTTAAGGTGTAATTTTTTTTAATCATTTAATACGAAAGAATTAATACTTTACATGGAATAAAATGATAAAAAAATTATACCTTAATAAATTCGATTCTTCTTTATACTTGATAGATCCAAGTTTAAAATGGATCTACTCTTATAAATGTTGAAACAAAAACTTTAAAAACTCACTATCATGGGAAAAACAAAAACTCATAATTGTGTAATAATATCATATTTGAATTCACCCCTTAAAAAAAAAATTAATGGCAAATGATTTAAATTAATTTTTTTTAAATAAATGTGATTGTCCTTAATTAAGTTTAATAAATGATGCATATGTTGAAATATATATCATATATGTTAAACAATAACATTAATTTTTAAGTGGTAATGCAGTTTTAAAATTCACATTTCATTTTAATAATAAATGTGATTGTCCTAAATTAGGTTTAATAATTGATATATATGTTGAAATATATATCATATATGTTA